>ML777032.1:1777504-1817891 GCA_009831015.1 Picea engelmannii | reverse complement strand
TTAATTTCCATGCCCAAAATGAAATTTGAAGCACCAAGATCCTTCATGTCGAATTTAGAGGACAACTGAGTTTTCACATCCTAGATAATATCCTTGTTGTTTCCTATCAGCAACATGTCATCCACATACAAGACCAAATAAATCAAATGATCACTGATTAATTTAGAATACACACAGTGATCCTCTTTGCTTTTTGTGAAGCCAAGTCCCAGCATATAAGTATCAAATTTTTGATACCACATCCTTGGTGATTGTTTTAAACCATACAAGGACTTTTTCAGCTTGCATACCAGCTCCTTCTTTCCTTTCACAGCATAACCTTCTGGTTGCTTCATAAAGATTTCTTCTTCCAGATCCCCATGCAGGAATGTTGTCTTCACATCCATCTATTCTAATTCAAAATCAAATGCAACAACAATAGATAACATAAATATTATAGAGGTTAACTTGGCAAAAGGAGAAAAAATCTCACCAAAATCAATTCCCTCAACCTGGGAATAACCCTTTGCTACTAACCGAGCTTTGTATTTCTCCACTTTTCCTTCTGCATTTAGCTTCTTTTTAAATACCCATTTGTTGCCAATGGGATTTCTTCCAGTTGGAAACTCCACTAGATCCCAAGCCTCATTATTCTCCAAAGATGCCATTTCTTCTTCCATGGCCCTTTTCCAGATATTTCCATCCTCTGAATCCACTGCCTCCCTGACAGTTCTAGGATCATCATCAGTAATAGAAAAAGCAAAATTTGAACAAAAATCAGATGGACTATACCTTTCTGGTAGCCTTCTTTCTCGATCTGATCTCCTCAATACTAGAGTATGAGGATCTTCTTCTTTTGATTCATGTTCTTATGTAGAGTCTGCTTCATCATCCTTTAAATCAAACTCTATCTTCTCTGGTTCTTCCTTACTTGGTAGGACTTCATGTTTAATAGCATCCTTCATTTCTCTAAGTACCACATCTCATCTATACACTACCTTCTTAGTTCCTGGGTTTCAAAGCTTATAACCTTTGAGACCATATTTATATCCAATAAAGATACATTTTTCAACCTTCTTATCCATCTTACTCATGTTTTCCTTTGGAACATGAACATATGCATCACAGCCAAATACCTTAATATGTGTGAGAGAAGGTTACTTACTAGTCCATACCTCTTGTGGAGTCTTGTCACCCAACGCTGATGAGGGTGATCTGTTGACCAGGTAACATGCAATACCCATTGCCTCTGCCCATAATTATTGCCCTAACCTGACACCACTGAGCATGCACCTTTCTTTTTCCATCAGTGTCATGTTCATCCTTTATGTAACTCCATTCTGATGAGGTGTATATGGAGTAGTCTCCTGCCTTGCTATACTGCACTTCTTATAGAATTCTTCAAATTCATTCCCGCAGAACTCTCTGCCATTATCTGTTCTCAGCACCTTAATTCTTTTCTCTGTTTGATTCTCAACAAGAGCCTTAAACTCTTTAAACCTTTCAAAGACTTCATATTTATTCCTGAGGAAATATATCCAAGTTTTCCTCGAGAATTCATCTATAAATGAGACATAGTACATATATTTTCCCAATGATGGGACCGACATAGGTCCAAAAACATCATTGTGAACTAGTTGTAAAATTCCTTCTGCCCTCGTTGCACCAGAGGGGAATCTTACCCAATTATTCTTCCCATATAGACAATGTTAACATAAATCAAAATCTAGAGAGTAGTTAGACATGCCTTCAACCATACCTTTACCGTGTAGTAGTCGAAGACCCTTCTCTCTGATATGCCCCAGTCTTTGATGCCACAACATAACCTTTTCTCCAGAGACTATAGGAGTTCTTTCTTCTTCATCTCCAATATCAGGAACAATGGAGCTACTACACCCATCACTAATAGTGCTTCCTAGAAGCTTATACATAGTTCCAAACCAAACTCCCTTCATCAACACCATTGCTCCTCGAACCATCCTACAAGTTCCCTTTTCAAAAATTGTTTTTACCCCTGCATCTTCCATTTTTCTTATAGAAATCAAATTTATGGCCATACCTGGGATGTGTATAACACCAGGCAGTGTTCTAACCCTTCCATCTATGAGTCTCAACTTGACCCTTCCTCTTCCTATGATTATGGTTGTCAAATCATTACCTAAGAAAATAGTACCTCCATCATACTTTTCATATTCACAGAACCACTACCTGTGGGGAGTCATATGAAAGGATGCACCAGATTCAATCAACCATGCCTCATGATTTGCATGTGTGCTTGAAGAGGCCAAGTACACATCCCCCCCTTCTTCCTTGGAGGTATTTTCTTCTGTAGAAGAATATTCTTCAGATCCCTTCTTTTTCTCAACATTGGATCTACACTGCTTCTTGTAGTGCCCTTATTTTCCACACTTCCAACATACCCTTACAAAATTTCCAGGAGATTTAGATCTACCCTTAGACTTAGATCTCCCACTTGAGAAATTAGATCTATTTCTTTCCTAGGAACGTCCTCTTGCAAATAATGCGCTTGTGCTATGTCCTTCCATATTCTTTCATCTCATCTCCTCCAACAACAAGGATGAGACCACTTCTTCAAACTTCAAAGAAGTTGTATTACTACCTATGGCCACAACTAGACTATCCCACGAGTCTGGTAAAGAACACAACAAATTGATACATTTATCTTCATCTGAGATTTTAATCTCAATAGATACTAACTGACTTACCACAGTATTGAAGGCGTTCAAATGCTCTGCCACCGAGTCTCCATCTCTCATCCTCAAGTTATACAAATTCTTTCTTAGGAATAGTTTATTTACCAGGGACTTAGACTGATACAACTTCCCCAACTTTTCCCATAAATACTTGGTTGTAGCTTCCTCTGACACATTCAATAATACTGAATCTGAGAGACACAGTTGGATTGTGCTCTTTGCCTTCCGATCCATCTTTTTCCAGTCATCTGCATAAGTTCATGTAGGTGCAGTACCTGGATCTACCGCGATCCACTGATCTCTGTCCACCAAAAGATCTTCAATCTTGAGCTTCCACAGCTCAAAAATTTTCCCATTAAACTTCTCGATCTCCATCTTCAAATTTCTTTCCATTTCTTTTCACCTGGAAAACAATACCACAGATCTCCCACTGTAACAAGGCTTATCACAGTCCCGAGCCAAACCCTTGACCACAAAGGCGTCCCCCTGAAGCCAATAAAGCTCTGATACCAAATGTAAATTCTAACCTTGTACAATGTCTACTATAAATAGATATTTATAAAAGAACAGAAAAGATACAATGGAAAATATAAACATTACACAAAGATTTTTCCCTTGGAAACCCAAACTGGGAAAACCAACATATATTATATTCATTCATTTTGTTACATTGTTTACAATAGAATATGAATATAGGAGCTAGCGGCATCCAAAACCCTGACCCAATGACCTGGATTAGTCCAAAACCCTAATTCCTTAACCGGAAATATAAAACCATCGACAAAAACCATGTGCCGAAAAAAACCACCTAAATACATGACACATTTCCTGAAGTAGGTGTCACGTTTCCCGAGGCAAAAAAAATTCTCGTGCAAAGAATATAACACATACCCAATAGTTCTTCATATAAGATATGATGGATATACGATATATTATTACAATGATGAGTTTCCTATATATAGGGAACATAAGGTGACCATCCATGAAAGGATGCATCCCTTGAATAATCAATAACTATTTATTATTATCATTTACTTATTATATATTGTATTTAATAATAAATAATTATATTATTAATTATTATCTTTAGAGAATATCTTCCCGATGTTTTCCAAACTTCAACACTCCCTCTCAACAAGGGAGACATTCTGCAATATGTCAAGATTGTATTTGAAGTATACAAACTTCACCCTAGACTCATGACACTTGTCTGACAGTCTTGGGAGACATCTCTCTCCCACCTGAACCGAGGAGAAAATCCTTGTGCGGCTCTCCCTCTGAGCCAATTAACTCTCTCTAATATTAGACTCACTTTGGGTATGCATGTAATAACATATAGTATCTTGAGTCTTTATCATTCCTTGTCAAATCACCATGACTAGGACAAAGACAACACCAGGATCTTTCACCATAGGTACACACTTATGAGTGAATGTCAACCTGATGCTAACTGACACATGGAAAGCACTTCAAGCACCTAGAGTCCATAATATTCCTTGTCATGATCAAGGAAGGACTATGTCTGGGCCTATTTACCACAAGTGCACCTTTGTGATAAATGTATCCTATCTCCCTTGGTCTGCAGCCCAATCTAGGAGAAGTTTTTCCTGATGTTGAAACATCAACACTCCCTCTTATCTAGGGAGGTACCTTTCCATAGTACTACACAACTATTGTCCAGAGACACACAGTCTTCGCCAGTGGTACAAAACCGCCATAGTAGAAAAATATTTTTCACACATGGCACTCCCATGTGGACTTCTAGAGGCTACTCCCTCTAGGAACACTTAGTTTCAACTCCCCATAGTGTGAGACATTAAGGGTCAACTCCCTTGACATGTCATCATGTTCTCTCCACATGGAGCGATGGGCTATAAGCCCAAATGCACTTCTTCCTTCTCGAATACGTGTTCCACTTATCCCTTATCGAATAAGTGTCCTCATAGATCAACTCAACTCAATTCACAGAGGAGTACAATCTGGAGAAAGTTTTCCACACATGGTGCTCCATGTGGACTTCTAGAGGATACACCCTCTAAAAACACTAGGGTCAAATCCCATAGTGTATGACGTCAAGGGTCAACTCCCTTGACATGTCCTCATGTGATCTCCATATGGGACATTGGATTATAATCCCAACTACACTTATCCCTTCTTGGATAACTGTCATCACAGATCAACTCAAATTAGTCACTGAGGAGGATGATCTGGATAATGTCTCGGGAAGCTGCAAACATCAACGCTCCCTCTTAGTGAGGGAGGAATTCTCTACCATGCCAAGTCTGTCATAGAAGTACTTAAACTTCATCCTGGTTTGGTAAGAACATCAGCAACCTGCTCATCTGTAGGAAGGTATTGCACCAATACTTCCATCATCTACACCATGTCTCGGATGTAATGGTACTTGATCTCCATGTGGTTCGATTTGTCATGAAACAATGGATTATCATAGATATTCACACAACTTTGGTTACCATAATGAATAATGGTGGCATCTAGCACATGTTCAAATAAATATGCAAGGAGCTTGTGAAGCCACACTACTTCACGGATTGTCGTACTTAATGCAATGTACTCTACTTTTTTTGTGCTCAAATCCACGGAAGTTTGTTTCCTGCTACACCAAGAAACCATGGAAGATCCCAATGTGAAGCAACACCTGAAGGTGCTCTTTCTGTCCACTATGTTCCCTGCCTAATCAAAGTCAATATATTCCTAACATATCATATCAATACTGGAAGTATATCTCAGACCATGTCCAATTGTGCCTCACAAGTATCTCAACACACGCTTCACAACAATCTAGTGTGTCTATCTCAGCTGACTTATAAACTGTCTAAGTGAACTCACTGCATAGAAAATATTTGGTATGGTGTTAACCAAATACATCAATTATCCAATTAGTTTTTTGTACAGAGTCAGATCAATTTTGTCATAATTGGAAGGAGACACACTTAGCTTCTTCAGATTTGTCATCATTGGTGTAGCCACGGGCTTCAAGTTCAATATCTCAAACTTATTCAATTTCTCAACTTTGTACTTACCCTAACACAGGAAGATCACATCGATTATCAGCCACACCTCTAGTCTCAATAAATAGTGCATCATACCAAGGTCCTTGATCTCAAACTTAGAGGCAATTGCATACTTGCATTCAACAATAAGACTCTCTGCATCGATGAGGAATAAATCATCAATGAAGAGAAACAAAATCAGGGACTCACCATTAACAATATTGTAGTACAGGCTGGGATAAAAAAACACTCTTGTTGAAGCCCAAAAATCATCAAGTGTCCATCAATCCTTGCATACCAAACTCGAGTTGGTTGCTTGATTCCATACAAGGCCATATTCAACCTGCACACTTGAGACTCCTTCTCATGTATCATGAAACCATCTATTTTCTCGATGTATACTTCTTCCTTAATCTCTCCATTGAGAAGGGTTGTCTTTACATCCATCTGATGTACTCTCTAACCCATGGATGTTGTAGGGTAAATAATCATTCGAATAGAAGTGTATCGAGAAACAGGAGCAATTGTATCCTCATAATCTATTCCATCCACCTAAGAGAATCCTCTAGGAACAAATCGCGTTTTGTGCCTCCCGATGCTCCCATCAACTGTGTGTTTGATCTTGTAGATCCATTTGGAGGTCACTACAGACTTCCCTTTAGGTCTCGAAACAATATGCCACACATCATTCTTCATGATGAACTAATACTCCTCCATCATGGCATCTCTCCATACTAGATGACTAGTTTCCTCCTCATAACAGGAAGGTTTAGAATCAATTATGTGGCTCATAGCTGCGACATAGCATGAATATCTATGAGGTATCTTTCTCTCTCAGAAGGTACCATCTCTTTCTATCTCTTACTCAATCTGTCTCTGACTAGGAATGAAGATCCAATATTCCTTCGAAGACTCACTGTGCCCCATAAATGTATACTGAACACCCAAATATCCTAAAGTGTCCAACCTCAAGCTTAACTCTAGTGAAGGCCTCCTCGAGAATCATGTTCCTCAAGGAAATTTTTTTGAACATACATTACAATCATGGATGCCTCTTCCCATAGAAACATAGATAAATGTTGATTATGAATTATCGCCTTGACTATCTCAACAATAGATTTTTTCTTCCTCTCTGTGACCCCATTATATTGAGGGTTGTGAGGAACATTTTAATCCCTCTTGCTCCCTGCGTCAAACATCTCTAGGACATATCAAGGTTCACTCATGGAGCCAATGTCCCCCAAGACATATCGAGGTTTCTTCATATAGTAATCCACTGATTACTTTGCAATCAACTAGTAGCATACTGATACTACCATGCCATTGATAGCTCAAATCATCTGCCACATTCTTTATGACTATGCTGCAATCAACCAGTAGCACACAGCTACTGCAATATTGTCCAATAGTACACAACAACTTCCATAATCTCCATGACCATCTTGTGGTGTTTCTCCTCTCCCAGTAGTCTTATTCACACCTAGCCACCTCACATGGCATAGGCAAGACTACAACCATAGCCTCATTCACACCTAGCCACCTCACATGGAATAGGCAAAGATAAGATTCAAGTCTTATTCACACCTAGCCACCTCACATGGCTTAGGAAATACTTGTACCCAAATGAGCATTACTCCCTATCACCTCACATGACTAATTAGGGAAACCCTTGTCCAGAGGGGTTAGTTGAATAGAGGAGAGAAAACACCACATCTCCGTCTTAACATTGATAAGAAACTTCAGATAACATGATCGTTTGATTTGGCACTCAATCGATACTAGAGATGTTAGAGATGTTAGATTTGTTAACACTATCTTACTCAATTTTATTTTTTTAATCCAATCCATCTTAAGAAACTAAATAGATGTGGCATGACACCTTCTTGCTAGACGACAAATGAGTTATAATTATCTGATAATTTCGTCGAATGCCCAAAATCAAGAGTCAAGGGACTGCTCAAGGTAGTTGGAACTTTGTCATCTAATACACTATTGATATTCAACTCACTTAAGCACGAACATGAATTATTGGAGAACCAATCCATATAAGCCATATCAAATATTTTGAAAAACTCTTCAATATAGTTCATATGACCCTGAAGTTCCAAAACCCTTAATTTTCATAGACAAATGTAAGATGCAGAACTTGTAGGCCCGAACTGAAAATTGCACAAGCGAAGCCATACCAAATCCTTTGAGAGCTCCCATGATCCTAGCACATACGATAAATCTGTGGGAAATTCTAGCAAAAATAGATCAACACATTCACCTATGGAAAAGTAGAAATCCGGTGGAGTCTCATATTTCAGGATTTGAATTCCTTGTACTGGTAAATGTGATGTGCCATGGCAATTTTTGAATTCAAATATATCCATGGAGGAGCTAACCCACAATGGGTTATGTGTTGGAAACATCCAAAACTCTTGTCGGGCAATATGTCTTGCCAATTCCCTAAGTTGATCTTGCATATTTTTCAAGATCAAGCAAAGTGTGGTGGCCATTTCATATCAAGGAAAGAATCAAGATCAGGATCCCAGGGAGACCCCATTGCATGCCAAGAAGAAAGTTTCCCAAACACCAAACAAACCAGGATGAGTGTTCCCAGAGGATGTCAAACCTACCTAAGGTGCACGACTAAGAGATGGAAGAACTACAACTCTATCTGCTATATAGTCCATGGCATCTCTCCAGGCACTCACAAAACATTACCCTCTCAGAACCAGTCCTTACATTATCTTCTTCTTCTACGAGGCATCCAAGTTCTCAGCATCGTAGATGAAAAATATGATTATTTCAAATGGTATGTCTCTGTTTCTCTTGAAATCTTGTCCTAGCTCTCGATTCCTAAGTGGTGTTGTATCTGTTGTGACAACAAAAATGCAGAAGGAATTTATCGAGCAGCTCAGTGGCTTAATATAGAGGCCCCGGTGAATTTACTTGAAGAGACACCTTATGGAACTTTTCTAAAATCCGATGATGATCAGAATCAGACTTGGCTCGAGCCACCACATACCAATGACGGGATGCCATTGCACTTGCTGGCAGTGCCATTGGAAACAAAATTCACCTGGCCTTTATATTATACAGTTTTATTTTCTTCCATTTACCTGGGCCATTTACCTAGGCCCTCCTATGAGGGAGTGAGGCCCAGTCCTTCTATGATACCATGTTGTTGTTCTTCATATAAGATATAATGGATATCCGATATATTATTACAATGGTGAGTGTCCCATATATAGGGAACATAAGGTGACCATCCATGCAAGGATGTGTCCCTTGAATAATCAATAACTATTTATTATTATCATTTACTTATTATATACTATATTTAATAATCAATAATTATATTATTAATTATTATCTTTAGAGAATATATTCTCGATGTTGTCCAAAATTCAACAAGATCTAGGTTGTGATTAGCCAGGCGCTGACCAACTCCGAGAAATTTTATTCGAGGAGTGAGTCAACCTCCCGAAGTCTCGAAGTACCGAATTCCATCCTAGTCGTTGGTGCCAGAAGACATGTGGCACTGGATCCTTCACTTCGAAGGTTTAGTGCTCCGGAGGAAAATGGATTGTGTGAAGCAAGAACTCCCAAAGTCCTGGAGGCCAGAGTTCACCTAAGTCATTAATCTCAGAGAACAAGTGTCAGAATATCTTCCACTTCAGAGAAAATTCACTCCGTAGAAAATCTTGTGGCAAGAGGTGAGAACTCCTGAAGACCGAAGTGCCAGAGTTCATCATGACCGTTGATAGTGGAGGACACGTGTCTAGAGATCTGACACTCAGGAAGGATTTCACTTTGGAGGCTTGCATTGGTGAGTACTTTGGAACTCCCGAAGCCCGAACAACCAAAGAAGTTGGGAGTCATCAATTTGAAGGAGTACACATGTCATCAGATAGCGAGCTCCCGATAGAACGTCTGAAATAAACGAAGCGAGGATAATTTGAGGTCTGAGATCTCCAAAGGTCGAAGTCTTGAAGCGAACGGGAGTCGTCGATTTAAGGTGGACACGTCGCACCAGATCTAGAATTCTGGGTATGGAATACTCTGGATGAAAGTAGAGGGTGAAAGTATCGAAGTCCCAAAATAGAATCTCAATCGTTGATTAAGAAGGGAGATGAAGGTCATTGATCTGGTCTTGATTGAAAAGTATCGAAGTCCTGAAGAGGACCAGGTCCGTTGATTTGGAGAGGACATGCAACAAATGATCTGCCACTCTGGAAGAAAGAGGAGGTACTGAACAAGAACTCCCGAAGGATGGAGAGTCAGAGTTCATTAGAACTTCTCATTTGCAAGGGACAATTGTCAGCAGATCTTCCACTCTGTGATATAGCCACTATAGAGAAAGCAAGGTTTGAGAGTTGAAAACTCTAAACATCGAAGTCCCGAAGCAAATCATGTTCGTTGATTTAAAAAGGGGAAGATCTGAGCTGTCAAATCAGAAGTGTCTTCAAGATCATGAGATCAAAGGTCACGTTGAATTGCGAGAAAAGAAAGTGCTTGAAATTTAAAAGTTAGAGGGTGGGCCGCAATTGGAACCACGGTATTTAGAATGGGACATGTGGTGGCTCATGGTGAATTGTGGGGAGAAAAGAGGTTGGGCTCAAATCACCCTTTTTTGTGCCCGCAATCATGTGATTAGCACTCGAACATAACCCATGATCATATATGATGGTCGTCAAAGAAAAAGGGGGCTAGTCCCCTGACTTACCAAATTAGAGACCATGGATAGAGGACTTGTTCCTTTAAGAAGAACGAAATTTTTTTGCCCCCACCATGGGTGTGTTACAAATTGGTATCAGAGGATGGTTACAACACTTGGCTTGCTTGGGCTCATGCAGGAGTCACATAAAGAGGAAAAGTGAGATGGGTAAAACCCTATGGACATTGAGGCAAGAAGGTTTTTCTTGCTAGACGTTGTAGCATAAAAAGGAAAGTGACCATGGTGGGTTATTTCCATGAGAGAAGACAACATCAATATGAGATATGATTGTGAGATTAGTCTTGTAAGTGACTGAAATCTCAAACAAAAGGACACTAATGATGAAATTAAACTATCAAAGTGAATGCATGAGGTAAAAAGGTGCAAGAGATGAAACTACATATACATGAATGTGTATACATGATCATAAGGATGATTGGAAGATCCTTGGGAAAAAGTATATAGAAGCCTGATATGTCCATGTGTGTGAATGACATGGAAAAGGTGCAAGAAATAAGCTAGCATGATGAATACTTAGTTGTGTATAATTATTCTTGATTGCATGGGTTTAATGCATTGTGAAGCTTCTTAATATGAAGCCTAGTATTAATAACAATTATGTATGAATGATATTAAATGTGCAAGTGATGCACATCTATGATGTAAGAGTATAGTTATAGGCACAATATGGTTGCCCTGATGAGTGAAATATAAAGAAAGAATTGCTCTTGTCCAGATTAAATGAATACTATGGATGCATGCCTGACTCCATTCTGAAGAGTCATGAAATTTTTGTTCCAAATAATATCTTGAGGGGAATGTATTCCATTTCCTCAGGGAATAATATTAAATTAGATAAAAGGGTAAATGAGCAAAGATGTTCTATTTTCACAATAAGAGGAAAAGGATTATGCCTTTGAGGATCACATGAGAAGGATCGTGAACAATCCTAAGTTGACTGATCTTAAAAAGTAAAGATGTATGTGGGTTGTGAAACATACCTATGACATCTACATGCAGGCTTATGATTATGAATATGGTTAAGTACACCATGGATGTAAGTTAACAAAACCAGAATATGTATGGATACATAATTTGGGTACATCACAAAGATGCATGTTTATATTCCTTATGGAATATTTGGTAAACAACTAAAGTTAACTCAAGGCTGAGTCCATCTCAGATAGTGATGGACGTGCAATAAGAAAGTTTCATGCTGAGGGAGTTCCTTGTGGAAGAACTGTGTGAAACCTCTATCAGGAGGTCAAAGTCACAACCTTAATAACTACTAAGAAACTGAGCAGTGAGCTACAAGCTTTTGTATATATATAAGAATCTTGGATTACATTTTGAAAGCATCATGTAATGAATAGAAGACTAATGAATGAATAAAGGAGTATGTTTGATTGAATAGGCTTGGTTGCATCATGTAATGAATAGAAGACTAATGAATGAATAAAGGAGTATGTTTGATTGAATAGGCTTGGTTGGAGCCATGTTAAGAAAAGGAAGTGAGGTGTTTAGATATAACTCAGTTGGGATGAAAAGTCCCGAGCAATGTAGAAAGACTTGGAAGAAGGGGAGAGCCCCTAACTCCTTTCTTGCTATGTGTTATGTTTCCTCTAGAATGAGAAAGTTGACTTACTAATAAAAGTAAATTTTTTGAAACCATAGTGATGATGATTGCATTACTGCATAAACAGTTGAGAACTGTCTGTATTGCATTCATGGAAACCCTTGAGGATAATGTGATGAAGTGCATAAAGATATGCTAGGACATTTTGAAGAATTTTTATGGATTTGAATGTTATGATACATGCATTTTAATTGATATTACAACTAATGATGCATGTTGTGTATAGAAAGGAATTGGAACTGTTGAGGAGGATAGTTACCAATAATGGGTAACCTCAAGTAGAGGATGACCATGGGAAGGCTGCGGTCGAAAGATTGTTGACAGGACTGTGAAAATCCTGCTAAAGCATTGTTGATGAGGTAAAAATCATAAAGAGGGTGCTAGCAGCCTAGAATAGGTATAAAAATGTTCATGCTTATGTGGCTCAAGGTATGAAAAGATTTGGGTGAGAATCCCTTCTGAAATGTTTTATTGTCTCATGTTATGCACGAAATTTTGAAAGGGTAGTTGTATGTCATGGATACCCCAGTAGGGTATAATTTGGGAAGGAGAATCCAAATGTTGGAGGTGTGAACCTCTGGCAGTGAATATTGATTGTATGATGCAACAACATCTGAACCAAATGATCTCTATTGACTAAAAAGGTCAAAAATCTTTACTAAGAGATCGTAGAAATCCCTTTGATCAACTACATATCAAGATCATGAGAATCGCGAAAGAAAAACCTTGATTGAATCAGGTTAACCAAGAGCCTGACAGAGGAAGTGAACACAAGTCGTTCATTAGAAGTAAACCGATCTCAGTTGTCAGATCAATTTCAACATCCACTGGAGTTAACGGATCAAACGCCAATCATTCGATGAGATCGACGGCTCATATTCATTGCGGAGATAAAATGAGCACACGGGTTAACAACAGAGCCTGTGCCCATAATTTAACTTCAATGTAGCTTTGTTTTGAGTTTGGGATCTGATCGTATATCGGACAGATCATATTCATTGCGGAGCACGAAAGCGGAATTAACGGGCACACTAGTTCATGACCTGCAATTAATCAACATCATTGATCTCGTCGGGGTGAATGATCGATGACCACAATTAAAAGAGTTGGGCAAAGCAATTTTTAGTTTATGGAGATTGAACTCTTCGATAAAGAGCGAGCACGTTGCGGATTCCACAATCACTGTGAACCGTTGATCTGTGAACGATTGGAGGGTGGACCTGCAAGGAACCCACGCGTTAATACCATGTAAACGTGTACTGTGATTGGGTTTTGTGGTTGGATTTGGAAAATCGAGGCTCTGCTCTCAGTCTAAATTCTCGATCAAATACTTCTATGCTGGGATTGTTGTATTTGGAATCGTGTGGTTTAGAATCAATCTAGGGGTAAGATTGACAACCTGTATTCATTGTGGGGAAGGCATATGCATGTGGATTAATGTTAGGACATGTACTCATAAATTAAACTCAATGTAGTTTTGTTTTGATTTTGGGGTCCGATCGAAGATCGGACATCCCGTATCCATTACAGATATCGGAAGGAGAATTAAACCGCAATCTAGTTGAGGTTCTGCAATCCCTTGTAGCCATTGGATCTGGGGAAAGACACATCTTCACCATCGAATTGCAAACAAGGGGTTTATCCAGGATCATAGTGCCCAGTCATGAGATTTGAAAGGGGTAGCACCTGAAAAGAATAGAGCTAAGTTCACAGCTCTTGATCGTGCAGAGAGAAAACGGTGTTCCTCTGGGCCAGTCAAGGAAGATAGAGTTTGACACTCTACCTTGGAATGTGGTCACGAGGACTGGTTCTATGGGAATAAAGGTGATCATAGCTAACACATTGCATGGAATTGCTTCGAGGAAGTGCATGTTTACATGAAGGGAAGACAATGAACCCTCCATTGAGAAAGGAGGGCCTTCCAATGTTTTACTTACATTATGTAATCGCTGAAGGAAAACAAATTTGGGTGGCCATGAGTGTTGGCACCCTAGTTATTAATGGAGGAAGAATTCTTAAAGGCATTCATGTGAAACTTTTGAGTTCATGTGTATTGATTTGGGATCATGATCGACATATAGCAGGCAGTATGGTCATGTTGTATGAATGAAAGAAAATGAATAAGCCATATGAGGAAAAGGTTGGTTAAAATCCAACACACCATGGCCAAGAACTGGTCATAAAGTGTGACGAACTTGAAAACAATGAAAGAGTGCATTGGGAATGAATGTGGCCTTGAATATTGGCACATTCGTTAAAATCCTTTGAAATGTTGAATTACGTTTTGAAAGGTTTGGTATGTTGAAATGAGGCATAGGCAAGGAATGGGATTCCCTTTTCATGTTTATATAAATGTGATGAACCGTTATTATGCATGGTTTTGAATATAGATATATATATATATACATGGATGCATGAGAGACTAACTATTTGTTGGATGTGTAAAGAATGAATTGTAGGGATGAAATGGGTCTTGGATATGGCGGTATTGTAAGCCCATAAGGAAGACCAATTGCATATTCAGCCAAACTGCAAGTAATGGTATTTCCTTTTTGAGAAAGTGAATTTGATTGTTAGTATGCACAATTCTGAAATTGTTTGTGATGACATTGTAAAGGTGCAATAAAAATTTGTGTGCATGGAAAAGCTAACAATTTGTTTGGTTGATTGAAGTTGAAAGTGCATGAAGCAAAGGGGTCTTGGATAATGCAACGTTGTAAGCCCATAAGGAAGACCAATTATCTGTTTAGCCAAACCATTATGGGAAGGAAAGTCCCATAATTATGAATCTGGTTCCTATGTGGAACAAATATGAAAATAAAATGTGGAATTGGAAATCTGTAGGTGGCAGATTTACAAGGAAATTATGAATTTAAAATTTATGATGATGTCTCATGAATTTTTGTATACCTATGATACAAATGAAAGGAAAAGATCTACAGAGAGTGCAAAGACAAGAGACTGAGCTCTCGGGTTCGAGGAAGAACTATGAAAAAAGAGTATGTTCTAATCACAGGAAATAGAGACTGACTCAAGAGAAGGAGAGTAACCTTTGTCCCTATCTATGACTGAGTCAGGAGAAGGAGAGTAACCTTTGTCTCTATCTATTTATGTGCCAGGAGAAGGAGATTAACCTTTTTCCCTAACTTTCATTGAGTCGGAAGGTTTTCAAGCTGAAAAGCATGCAAAATGGGTACTACTGAGCCACAAGAACCTCGTGGTAAGCTATGATCACCTAGAATATGTTGTGTTGAGGTAAAACAAGACAGATTGATGCCTCGATAGAGAAATTTTGAGGGATTCCTCGACTGTAAGGCTCGATAAAGTCTCTGGAATTCTTCCTATGCGAGAAAATTGTGGCAAGGAAAGATGGATCACCCGAGAAACTGTATAGCAGAGAAGGGGATGCCTAAGCCTGAGCCTGGAGGCTGAGTGACCGCAAGGAAGAGGAGACTCTCGTAATTCTTGTAAACTTTTGATTGGGATCATGCACACGATGGGTAGTTCTTCATGTTCGATAAAACCTTGGCAAGGCAAGATGGATCACCTGAGAGACTATATAGAAGAGAAGGGAACGCTTGAGCTTGGGCCTGGAGGGTGAGTGAATACAAGGAAGAAGAGACTCTGATAGTTCTTGTCAACTATTGATTTGGATCATGCAAACAATGGGTATGTCAAGGAAAAACAGTGAGCCTGGATAACAAGGAAACCATGTGGATATAAATCCACAAACTGCGCAGATAATTATTGTGTTGAGATTAGAAAATTTCCCTAGAAAATTTAGGCAGGCTAATTGACTCAACAATTTCATGAAAATATGAACCATTTTGGCTCAATAACATATCATACTTCTGTCTTCTTATTTTCTAAGAAACTGACTATTCACCTCAATTTTTTGGGTGAAAATTTATATTCTACTATCCAATATCTTTCCAATGACTACTTCCTTTCTCAATTCTGAGTTTTGAGCAGGAAGTTATGAATATTTGAACAATTGTGCTTCCCGTGAGGTAATCTATGTACAATTGTTCTTCCTCTTCAGAGATGAATTGGCCCTTCGACCTAAAGATTTTCAGGTCCTATCAAGATTTCCAACTGGGTCTGTCTTTGACCACAAATTGGCTCTAAGTTTCAACTGTTATGTATATGTTTGTTGTTGTTTTAGGACAGCCAACAATCCAAGAACTTCTTGTTGATTTTTTATGGTTGTAATTGCAATTTTAGGTTCTCTAGCATGTAGTTTTAGTAACCATAAGTTAGCACATGAATACTAAAATAAATACAACACACCTAAATATATTTACAACTGAAAATAAGCAGATCTAAAATACTAACACATCATTTTGTAAACAGGTATTTTTGTTCAACATGACCTTGGATAACCCCCCCGGGAGAAAACCAGTTTGGAATATATGTCTATATATGAGGAAATAAGATGGTGGAATACAAAAATTACAAAATATAGATGAACCTAATACAATAGCAGCTTGATCCAAGATGAAATACAAGTCCATAATAACTAGGTGTGCCCCCCTTACAAGCTCTCAAATCCACTGTAACTTTTCCAGAAGCAAACTGTGAGCTCATAATAGAAAACCCCTCCATAGGAATGAAGCGTTGTTGGATGGCCTCCCTCTGCAACTAATATCACTGCAATATTATGGGTAGAATTCCTCCCCACAACTGATGCACCCTCATAAGAAAGTGCGCCCTCCATAGTAATGAAGCATCCTCAGTAAATAAACCATGTTAGATGTTGAATGCCTCCCTCCATGAAAGCATGCGCCCAAGCTCTAGCAACCTCATGAAAAAAAAAACTCATCTCAAATCTCCCTCTCTTCCTCTCCAAGTGAGCAAATGAAGTAATGAACTCTCCTTCACCCTTTGCGCCCCTCTTGAACATGCATAAGGAAACCTAAGAAACCAATGGATGAGATCATCTCATCTCCCATCTAATCAATGTTTGAGATCTCACCAAAAGTATCTAAGTCAATAACCCACTTTGGGTTAAGTTTCCTAAGTTCACTTTCTATCTCTAATTCACCCACAAAGTGAATTAATAGTCATTTTAGGCATAAATGACTAAATTTCACTTTTGACTTAAAACTCCTAAGTCAAAGTGAAATTAAAAAAAAGTACAAGGCACAAAGTGTATAGTCCATCCCACATGTGTCTAGGAGAGACAAAACACATGGGGAACACCTACCAAGGTACAAAACTCAACACTCCCTCTTACAAAGGAAGGTGTTCCTCACCAATCCCATCTTGTCTCTGAAGTAGACATGTTTTCCCCTTGGCAGGGCCTGGGTGAGAATATATGCAACCTAGTCATCTATCGATACTTACTGCAATTGAACTGCCCCTCTCTGAACCCAATCATGGATGAAGTGGTACCTAATCTCAATATTCTTCAATTGGTCATGAAGCACTGGAATCTCATAGAGTTTTATGCAACTCTGATTATCATAGTGAATGACGGTCGGTGGCATCTCCTGACCAAACAAACCAACCAACATCTTACGAATCCAAATGGCCTCGCAACTGACCTGACTAATCGCCATATACTCTACCTCGTCCAAACTCAAAGAAATTGACTTATGCTTCTGACTGAACCAGGAAACAAATCCTGAACCCAAACCAAAGTAGCACCCTGAGGTGTTTTTCCTGTCAGCAGCATATCCTTCCCAGTCTGAGTCTATGTAGCCAACCAAACTGACTCCATATCCACTGAAATAGTCTAGGCCATAATCAATTTTCCCAGCAATGTACCTCAAGATGTGTTTTGTGCCAACCATGTGAACACTCCTTGACTCAACCATGTATTGATTGAGAGTGTCCTGGGAAAAACAAATATATTTTCTAGTGTTAAACAGATACATGAGTGAACCAATCAACTGCCTGTAAACTGTGGCATATACCAACTGGTTATCTGAAGCATTGAACTTCTTCCAGTTGGTAATCATAGGTGTAGACACAGGTCTGCAGTCCTCCATATGAAATCTACTCAAAATATCTATTGCATACTTCCCCTGCCCGAGAAATATGTGACCCTCCTCTTTCCATACCTCCATACCCAAAAAGTAGTACATCAATCCAATATCATTCATCTCAAACTCTGATGCAAGTCCCGGATTGCAATCAGCTATGAGATCTTTGGCTCCAGTGATGAACAAATCATGAAGTGTGTTAATCTTTTAGATCTAATGATGAAATAAAGGTTAGGATCAGCATCGCTCTTATCGAATCCCATCTGAAGAAAGTATGTGTCTATGTGAGAATACCAAGCTCAGGGAGTTTGTGTTAGTCCATAAATTTTCTTTCTCAAAATACACACGTGAGTCTCCATGTCACTCACCTCAAACCCCTGTGGTTGCTCTATGTACACCTCCTCCTCAATAAATCCATTCAGAAATGCGATCTTCACATCCATCTGGTGAATTCTCCAACCCATCTCTATTATGGAAATGATATTCCTGATGGAGGTGTATCTCACAACTGGTGTGAAAGTCTTGTCATAATCGACTCCCTCAATCTGACAGAAGCCTCGTGCCACAAAATGGGCCTTGTATTTCTCAATGCTTCTATCTATAGCAATTTTGGTCTTGTACAACCATATGGAAGTCACAAATGACTTCCCCACTGGCCTCGGAACCACATCCCAGTCATCATTGTGCACAATGGACTCATACTCCTCTACCATGGCCTCTCTCTAGACCTGTTGGTCCACTGCCTGTGCAAATGTCTGTGGCTCTGTATCCCTGATACGCATCACTAGTGACAAATATGCTCCCAATCTGACTAGAGGTATCCTGTCTCTGTTTTGGATCTTGGGCTCCCCTACATTCTCTCTGGCCTCCTTCAAGGTCTCATGATACCATCTAGGTATCCTCTTCCCTGAAGTGGTCAATGGAGAAGTAAGGTCACTGGGCCCAAGAGTCACTGCCTCAGGACTTGTCTCAACACTCTGAGATCCTGAAGTTTGTGCCCCATCTAAATGAACATGCTCTAACTATGACTCTGAAGTTGTGCATGGTGACCCTATCACCCCTGATAATGGTGTACCTAAAATCTAAGGTTTTTCTCCCTATGAGACTACAATCGGTGCCTCTATATCATCCTCAACTCTGACTCTCGACTCAAGAGATCTCTGAAAATCCCTATCCTCCTCAAATCAGACATATCTACTCACCACCACTTTCCTAAGTGATGGAATGTAGATGCGATAGGATTTGGACACCTATGAGTATCCAACTAGAATCCCTTGTTGGGTTGTGGGGTCTAGCTTTGTCCTCCTCTCCGAGGGAACATGAGAGAAAGTCAAGCACCCAAAGATCTTGATGTGCTCGACATCAAGCCTCCTAATAGTGAAGGCCTCCTCAGGAGTCATCTTCCCCAATACCCTGTGGGGGTTCCTGTTCTGTAGGTAAACCGCAATAGCACATGCCTCTACCCATAAGTACAAAGGCCAACTCTGATCATGCAGCATGGATCTCACTGCACCGGTAATGGCCCGGTTCTTCCTCTCGACAACCCTGTTCTGCTAGGGGTTGTAGGGTACAATCATATTTCTTCTAATGCCATGTTGGGCACAGAAGTCTACAAATTGTCTCGAGGAATACTCTCCCCCGTTATCCGACCACAAGACTTTGATCCTCTTTCCCAATTGGTTCTCCACAAGAGCTTTGAACTCTTTGAACCATGTGAATACCTCACTCTTGACCTTCAGGAAATAGATCCAAGTGTTCCTTGAGTAGTCATCAACAAATGTGAGATAGTACTCACAACCACTCAAGGACCTTCGAGTCATGGGCCCACACACGTCTGTGTGTACTAAATCTATCATCCCAATAGGTGGGCCATCCTACGATTCCATAACTCACAACTTTGTCTATTGTTGTCATTTCTCGTTGTCAATGCATGAAGTGGTTGAAAAAGAAATCTGAATAGTTTCCCATCCCTCACTCCAATCACCTATCATGAGGCAAGTGACGACCCTCGAGGATGAATGAGTACCTCAGTGCCTCTGAATGTCACCTCAAGACCTCTATCCTGGAGGGTGGAAACTGAAATCAAAATCTTCTTCATCCCAGGGACATAGAGAATGTCCCTGAACGATATAGGTGGCATGTTATCTCTCTGAAAGGTAACTATGCCAATACCAGCAACTCTGACCAATGTGTCATCTCCAAGAGAAATATCAATCCTGACCTTGGTGTCTCTGAGATCAGTGAAGTTCTCTCGAACTCCAATCATATGGCTCGAAGCCTTGTTGTCAATATACCAGATACTGGGTGTCATCTCAACTGAAGTGTAGTATATGAGGAAAGCACACTCTCTCTAAAACTATGTCTAAAAATGTGCCTCCTCTGTTGTAGCTACGGTACCACCCCTCTTCTTCTTCCTGTTCAGGAACTGTCTAGCATAGTGTCTGAACTTCTTACAAACAAAACAATTCACTTTTCTCATATCTCTCTTCTGACCACTACTCTGACCATTGATGCTCTCTCCTCCACTCCCCTGTGGTGGGGGCCCAAACTTGGGACCCTGCCGACCCCCACGACTAACCTTCTTCTTTCCCTTTGTCCAAAGAGAAAGATCCTCATCACCCTGACTAGACTGATGTTGTCGTTGTCTAGAATCCTTGGCTGAAAGCCTAATATCCTCCTAGACGAAGTCATCCCACATCCTCTCCCATGTAGGCATGACCTCTCTGGCAACAATGCCACATACAAATGGACTCCACAGTTTGGTGAAGCTATTCATAGCTTGCATCACCAAAGAGTTAGGGTTCACAACCTCTCCGACGAATGCAAGCTAGTCTCTGATCTGAGTGTAGCGACCAAGGAATGAAGTCATTGACTCATCCTTGAGCATGTGAATTCCCCTAAGTTGGTCATGGAGAACCATCTTTCAGTTCTCATTGGAGCTCTCATACAACTTACATAGAGATTCCCACACCTCGTATGCATAAGTATTCCCTGTCAAATGGGGTATGATATGATCATGAACTTCATCACAAATGGTCCTCTTCGCCTTGTTGTTCTATTTCTTCAACTCTGCCACCAAGATGGGGGAAGAGACAGGAATGACTGGAACAATTTCCTCGACTATGTCCCATAGCTCGAGGTCCTCTAAGACAAAGATCATCCCTGCCTTCCAAGGTGACCAATTTCTAGCCCCAGCTAGCATGTCCTCAACTTGCATTTGAGATGCTAACATGTCTACCAAACTGCACTCCCCAACTGATGCTCAACTACCAAGGAAATCGTTGCCTCACTCCTGTCAACATAGGTGTGAAAAGAGACAAGCGTAATCTGACCTCACTCCTAACAAAATAGGTGTGAAAAGAGGTCAAGTCAAATTAACCTCACTCCTACTCCGTAGGTGTGAAAAGAGACTGATGACAAAGTGCCAAAAACTTCCCAACTGTCCTCTACAAAAATATTCCCTCTAACAACCACTGAATGAATCAATGGTTGGCCACAAAATTCTGCCAAGAAGATGTATATGACAGCCAACACGTGTGCTGTCCAAACTACTCAAAAGTTCATCCACATCAGATCTGATACCATGAATATTTTTAGGTCCTATCAAGCTTGCCAACTGGGTTTGTCTTTGACCACAGATTGGCTCTAAGTTTCAACTCTTATCTATATATTTTTTGTTGTTTTAGGACAGCCAACAGTCCAGGAACTTCTTGTTGATTTGTTATGGTTGTATTTGCAATTTTAGGTGATCTAGCATGTAGTTTTAGTAACCATAAGTTAGCATATGAATACTAAAAGAAATACAACACACCTAAAGATATTTACAACGAAAAATAAGAAGATCTAAAAGACTAACACACATCATTTTGTACACAGGTATTTTTGGTCAACTTGACCCTAGATAAAAATCCACCCGGGGAAAACTAGTTTGGAATATATGTCTATATATGAGGAAAGAAGATGGTGGAATAAAACAAGTACAAAATATATATGAACCTGATATAATAGAAACTTGATCCAAGATGAAATACAAGTCCAAAATAACCAGGTGTGCCCCTCATACAAGCTCTCAAATCCACTGAAATTGCTCCAGATGAAAAATGTGAGCTCATAATAGAAAACCCCTCCACAGGAATGAAGCTTTGTTGGATGGCCTCCCTCTGCAATTGATCTCACTGCAATCTGATGGGTAGAAGTCCTCCCCACAACTGATGCGCCCTCATAAGCAAGTGCACCCTCCACAGTAATGAAGCCTCCTCAGTAAATAAACCATGCTATATGTTGAATGCCTCCCTCCATGAAAGCATGTGCCCAAGCTCTAGCAACCTCATGCAAAAAAACCTCATCTCAAAGCTCCCTCTCTTCCTCTCCAAGTGAGAAAATGAAGTAATGAACTCTCCTTCACCCTTTGCGCCCCTCTTGAACATGCATAAGGAAACCTAAGAAACCAATGCATGAGATAATCTCATCTCCCATCTAATTAATGGTTGAGATCTCACCAAAAGTATCTAAGTCAATAACCCACTTTGGGTTAAGTTTTCTAAGTTCACTTTATGTCTCTAATTCACCAACAAAGTGAACTAATAGTCATTTTAGGCATAAATGACTAAATTTCACTTTTGACTTAAAACTCCTAAGTCAAAGTGAAATTAGACAAAAGTACAAGGCACAAAGTGTATAGTCCATCCCACATGTGTCTGGGAGAGAAGAAACACATGGGGAACACCTCCCAAGGTACAAAACTCAACAGGACCAATGTTGTATCCTTGCATAAAGTACACAAGCCTTCTTCACATCTTTAGGCGTGGATCTGTACAAATCGAAACCCCACAAAATCCTTTTAGCCTCGTTTTGTTCTTGAAAACAACAATTCGTGCACTAGATCCCCTCTATTTCAACCGAAGTCTCATATGACCAAGGGCTATGTCCAAGCACTTAGTTGATATGTGCTTATCCGAAGCTTCGTGACTTCGAGGCTCCGGAACTTCGGGCTTTGGAGTCTCTTACTACCTTACACCTTATTTCTCCTAAATGTCAGACTGGTGAACTCTTGCACGGTACATCTTTGGGGCTTCAGGGATCCACTACTTTAGAGCTTCGAGACTTTGAAACTTTAGGCTTCAAAGGTTTCCTCTACTCCACACATTGTTTCCTCTAAACATTGAACTAGAAAATTCATGGAGAATCTCTCTGGAGCTTCACGCTTCGGAGGTTCTTGGATCAATATACTCACATTCCCCTGAATGTCGAATTTATGAATTCTCGAGTTGTCACTTTGGCATTTCTTTACTCTGGCACTCCCCTGCTTCAGGCTTCTAAATATATTTTAACAACATGCACACATTCCTTCGAATTCCAAATTGGCAAACCCCCGGAGTCTCGTCAGAAATCACGCACCAGGGGGGTTGGTGCGTGGAAAAAATGTAGAGATGACACCTGGCCCAATCTGACGGGTGACATGTGTCAAGTTCTAACTGGCACAAAATGTCTTTGAAAACAACAAAACAAGATGACACGTGGAAAGAATCAAGTGGGTCCACATCACCCTAGGTGACATCAGCAAGCCACGTCACTTCAGTTCTTCCTGACTTCGAAACTCTGAGCTTCGTAGGTTTCTTCTACAACACCCTTCAAAACTCCCAAACGTCAAATTTTCAAATAGTTCCATGTCACTCGAGGTGACATCATCATGTCACGTCACTCCAAAGCTCTGGGACTTTGGGACTTTAAGACTTAGGATAATCCCACACCAGAGCACATCAAAAAACCCAAACATCAAACTTTTGAATAGGTGTTCCCTGGAGCTTCAGGACTTCGAGGCTCTGGGACTTCATAACTTTGGGCTTCAGAGGATTTTTTGTTGTTGAACACCACCCCACCCCCGAACTGTTAGATGCCAAAATTATGAACACCTGCTAATATTCAGACATGTGTCCCTGAACATCAACGGTCTGGAATGGTTCTGAACTTCGAGACTTCAGGAAAAACTCCACTCCTCACATACATAATCATATTTCCCGGAATGTCAAACTACCGAACCACTTGGGGTATCTAATGGTCTGCCTTCTCCCAAACAATCTATGATGTAGATTTACTCCAGGACTTCGGAGCTTCGGGGATTTTGCCTCCTTTTTGTCAAAGTCTTGAAAATTTTCGAAGCAACTAAGTCCAAAAGACTTGAGGGTGTAATCGCCACGCTCCTTTCCTAGATTTGACAATTATGAAGGATCTGCCTGTCCCTGAACAAATCGAACAACCCAAATCTAACTTTGTGGCCCCAAAACCATGGTTGTTTTGGTTTCTTTCCTCTATTGGATTTCTCGAACCACTAAACCTCCTGATCTTTCAAACATGGCTAAGGTGTTCTCTCAACGCCCTCTTGGCACTCATGGACGTTCTGAAACTCGAATTCTATCCATTTTGACAACAATTCACTCCGAAACATTTTCTTCAATTTCCACTTACATGGCCCAATCCAGGCTCATTGTTGAAAACTGTAGCTTTGATACCATATTGTCACACACCCAGCCTCATACATGTTGGGCTATGCCACACTTGAACTCTTGCGGAACTTCATAAATATAAAACTTTAACATACCCATCCTTTCAGGTCAGCCATACCAACTTCATAAAAAAGAGAATATCATCTATATATATATGTGTGTGTGTAACTTTGAACAAATAAATGCATTCTGCCAATATAAAAATTCATGCTAAAATAATAGTAAGCCTATATATACAACATACAAAGGCAATACTCATAAATATAAAGTCATGTACAGATACACATCATGCAATTGAACACATAATCAATACTTATATTTTTACAGAAGACCACCAACTGCATGCAGACCTTCCACGATCCTCCCAGCCTTAGACCACGCTGCTCATCACTCTCAGTACTAGGTCACCCCTGAGCTGGGACTAAACTCCACTAGGGTAAAGGGATTCCTTGGCTAGGCTAATACAATAGAAAGTTACATAGTCAACAAGAAGGATTTCATTCCAGGTTGCCAACTCAAACTAACAGATTGCAACCTCTCATTCCCCACATGCATGTCCCACCCCAGGAAGTGTGTCCCTTCTCTGTTCAATATTCCTTTGGCTACCCAACTTCCCTTCCAGGGCTTCAGCAACAGATCGGATAGGAATTCTCATAGCACTATAGTTGGAGTTGGGATTCCTCAGGAAAAAACACTTCCCCAACAAACTCTCTCACCTGGAGAGAGTTTCTCACATGCCTGACAACCCGCCTCTTTAATCCACAAGCCTGGAAACCTGCTTCTTCTGTCCAGCTCTTGAGTCAATCAAGTATGAGTGGTGTCAACAGCAAAGTTCAGGTATGGAACAGGTAATGGAAGAAACCACGCTTAAACTATTTTGGCAGCAACCACGCTTAAACTATGTTGGCAGCAACAACATTCAGGTAAGGCATAGTACAAGCTCAGGCAACGTACAGGCGTGGTGTGCTTAATAGGAAAATGTATGGGATTACTGTTGAAGGTGTGTTTAAAGCATGGAGGGGTTCGACTGATCGATTCAATGTCTTTCTATGTGAATGGCTCAGTCTATGCATGGATGGGGAAATATGGGAAAATAGACTAATTTCCCCACATAAATTTGCATGTGCCCCGATTGACACATGGCTCTCCAGGAGTTTGCTTCTCTCCACTTGGGATTCATTCTCTTTCCCATAAGAACTTAGGATAAATTAAATATCCTCACCATAGTCTTTAGGAATAATAATATAATATTCCCTTAGAGATAAACCCTTTAGCTTATCCCCTTTCCTAGGCTCTTAGCCCCTCCCTTTCCCTTCCTAGCGGAGTTTAGTCCCCCATAATATTTTATCGTGGTTGGTCTACATGCAACGATGTTTTATATTAATGATATGAGTGTTTACATATACAAAATTAGGCTCACTGGCCTTTAGCATCTAGAATCGTTGGCCTAATCATCACATAAGACTCTTAGCATATAATCACTTGGCTCACCAGCCTATAAAACATATTTACAATTCGATTAGGGATCGATCTTGGGGTATTTCATCAAAATTAGAAGTTCAGTCTAACCTTCCAAAACTTGATGAAGAAGGGTTCATTTGGCTCCAACAAAAAATAGTATTGGCCACTAGAGAGCATCGACTATGTCAGCAGACCATCCAAAAATTATGATCCAATTGAAATATATGCAACTAGAAGATGTCATTTAGAAAACAACAATGCTTTACAGCAATTTCCACACCTTCAACCTTGAGGAAAACATTGGTTTTGAAGGGGGAGGGGGCATGTTAGGGTCCTACCCTAACCTCCATACTTTCAATACTTAGTAGCTATTCAATTAATATGCATGCCATACTCTTTGAATAAGGATCATTAGATAGTTAGTGGGTACTTACTTAATGTGAAAAGAGTTATCTGTAAGGTTTCTCATGATACCTATCGAGCACATGAGTTCCTTGGGAAAACTTGGGGATGAGTCGAGAGAGAGAACACAAAGGGCATACAATTGGTTGGGAAAATGAAGACATGTGGGCATGGGCAGGAGCATCTTGGTTTCATGATGGTGATGTATGGCACCAAGGTGGCACACACCCCACTTTCCTTGTGAAGGTTGATGGAGACTTGAGTTGCGTTTGGGCAAGGATAGGGTGACTTGGGTGTGCTCCCAAGGAGTGGACCCTCCTTCTCTTGGCAACATGGGAATGTTAGAGAGGTTGGATGACCCCATCAGAACACCCATGGAGAGTCACATCAATCATCACAAGGAAATGCACATGACAAGGGGCATGTGCCCAAGGATGGGGCGCATCGATCCAAGAGATGTGACGGTTGATGGGTGCACAGGATTTTTTTGGGAACACCAGGTATATGAAGGGGCACTTCAATTCATTTGGGTGCAATGGTCCGTGAAGGGGCACTTCGGTTTGTTTGGGTGCGATGGTCCATGAAGTGGCGCAACACACCCAAAGGACACGACGATTTGTGAAGGCCAATCATGGATACTTGTCTTCCATATTCGCAACTCTGCCTCGGTTCTACCTTTCCTTGGAACTTTTCCTCAGTCGCTTGACCTTCCCTCTATGTCTCCTTTCTCATTCTACCTCCTTGGTTGTGCGCCCTTGTTCTTGTATGGACTCCAAACATCACCTTCATGAATCATCAAGTCCTTAAGGTGTTTTGTTCCCATTTGCAAACCATTGCACTCAAACACATCGAAGTGCCCCTTCATGGATGTCACACCCCCGCTACGGCAACCTAGAATTTTTGTCTTTTCTTTGAGGGACAGAATCCTCGAATTCCTATGGGGCCTAGCGTAGACCATCACTTCCCTTATCTTCCTCCATGTGATCGTTGGCTATGACCACATGCCTTACCAAAAAAGGCGCTTCCATCTTTCGCAATTCGGGGAATCGCGATGCAAGCGTTCCCCTATTCTCTATCTTTCGAAATGTTGAAACCCGAAGGGGTCTAACAGATCCTTATCTCCTCCCTTGAGTCGCTTTTCATACGACCGGTCCTATGACCTGGTTATATTCCTCTAAATTCTTTCGGGGTTTCACAATTCGGGGAATCGTGATGCAAGCGTTCCTCCTTTCCCTTTCAAATCCCCGAAACTCAAAAGGTTTCTGGAACTCTGACCACTCCTTTGACTTCCACCGCACGTATCCTCTGACTGATACTTGGAACCCACCTTTGGGCGTTTCTCTCTTCATGATTTCGGGAGTTGTGTTGACCATGCAACTCTACCTTTTGAGTCTCGAAACCCCAAAACCCATTTGGGGCCCAAAGGCTATTAGCCCTCAACTCTATGGGGCCACATGACCCTCCTCCAAGGATTGGGTCCTACTCCTTTTGCTCTTCAATATTTCGCGATTTGCGAAAATCCACAGTAGAGAGTTTACTTACCTTTCGAAACTCCGATCCCCGAATTCCTGATATGGGAATTTATGTATGAGATCAACGGTTGTGAGCCTTCCCTGATATGACGGTCCAGATCTGATCTTATGAGCACCTCCTAGGGACTAAACCCCATGCACGTATCCTTGATCCAACGGCTCTCATGCCACTACGCTCCAGATCCAACGGTTGGTGCATTTTCGCAGTTTCACATCCCTGGGGGTCGAAAGAATTTCCCTCTTATGTTTCCCGGTATACAAAATGTGGAAAAACTCAAACCATGTACCCCTTACCTCAAGATCAACGAATGTTGATCCCTGCCTCCAGATCTAATGACTCAATAGAGCTCCAACAGATCCTTGGATCTGCAGTCTTGGATCCCATCGCTACTTGCGAAGGCTGAAGGGGTCGAGGTGTTAACACCTGCGCTCCTCCTCTAGATCCATCGGTCTTCACAAATATGGGGTATTTCCGAAAGGATTACGACCGTTCATCTACCAAACGATGGGGTATTCTCTTTTGATATTTGGTCTCGCTATCCTTTCTGAGCTTGATTCATGAGATTCAACCTCTCGGGGCTTCAAACTCCCATGACTTCGAAACCTGAGAGGACTACTCTTTCTTGTACAAGGTTTCTAGATCCAAGTCATCTGGACCTTCAGATGATTCTTGGGTAATTATCCCTAGGCTTGGTGACCTGACTAAGATGCCTTCCTAATTCATTGAGCTATGAATTATGTGATCGAGGTAAAGTAAACTCGTGGATTTACTATATAGGTAGTCTTTTCAAGGAACTCACTTCGACTCTGAAATGTGAGGAAACTCCTCGGAAGAAGGTGCCTTCGAGAAATTAAACCAGGACAAAGAATGAGTCAAGTAGATGGGACAATTCTCAAGGGGAAGAACTCGTATTCTGAACTTATTCATTCTATACATAAACCAATTATGGTCATATAAGTATAAACATGCATCCATTATTCCCAATCAAAACACAAGGCAATCACTTCTATACAAAAACCATTTATGAGCGTATAAACATGAGCATGCATCCAGGATATTCAATTCAACATACAAGACATAAACACTTATCAGAAACATCAGGTGCGATGCAACTATTGGGAGGGGTGCTCGTTTCCACCCAACCCTAGGCTCAATGACTCCAAATGGATTTACCACTAGCCACCCCCGAGCTAGACCACGATGCTTGAGATTCAGTCAACTACTTCCATCTCAATGGAAGTTAAGGACAAAGGTTAATCTCCTTCTCCTATGTTCAGAACTCCCTGTATTTCTAGAGTTCCTCCGATTCTCTTCTACAATCCCTATTGTGCGTGTTTTTCTCCTCTCCCCCCCCACACTTCCTTTCTTTCCTTTTCTGCAATATTGCATGTGGCACGAATTCCCCCGTCCATGGTCAGGTCTGAGAGCTTCTACAGATGGGCGGTTCACCCCCATCCCCTCATTAACTCTTGAGGAGCCTCCCCACCTACCATCCTGACAGGTAATTTATTCTAGGGTCGGAGAGTTGCTTTGGTCTTTGAGCAAGTAAAAACCAGTATGGAATTGGTTCGATGGAAGTTAACGCAACCATTCCAAGTCCCTTCCACCACCTCTCATTAGCCATCGTGGTGTATTTTAGCACATCCCCTCCCCAATAGTCGTGCAACACATATTTAGAACATAATTTACATTCATTGACCTTTTATACAAAGGTCCATCAAATCAAACATTCACATCTTTGAGTTTGCCATAGTTCTTGGCCAATATAATTATTTTTACAGACTGGGGGAAACAGGGTGTTACAATTCCCTCACCCTTAAAGGAACATCGTCTTCGATGTTCTATCTATCAATATGACGTGTGTGTACAGAAGTAAACAAAACTGGATATGCGTGTTTCATGGCATCTTCCATTTCCCACGTAGCCTCATCTGGGCCAAAATGTTTCCACTACACCTTGACCTGTGCAATAGTTCGGTTCCTGAGTGGGGTTTCCTTTCTGTCCAGTATGCATTGAGGTTCTGGAAGGAATTATCCCTCCGGTTCCACCTAGATCACAGACCAGTCAATTATATGATTAGAATCGTGTACATATTTCTTCAATAATGAAACATGGAAAACATTATGTGTTTTTACTGTGGGAGGAAGTGCTAGCCTATAGGCTTCAGGTCCCACTCTATCTAGAACTTCAAAGGGTCTGAAATACCAAGGTGCCAACTTTTCACAAGCTCCCATCCTCAGGGAACTCTTCCTAGGCCTAACTCTGAGATATACGTTGTCTCCCGTCTTGAATTCTCTTGGAGTTCTCTTTCGGTCGACGTAACTTTTCTGTCTGTTCTGAGCAACCTTTAGATTTTGTTTTATCTGAATCACTTGTTGTTCCATTTCTTTCAACATGTCGGGTCCAATAGTAATTATGTTTACTGGGTTACTCCAATTGACTGGAGTGTTGCACGACCTATCATAGAGGACTTCGAAAGGACTCATCTTTAGGGATTCTTGGTAGCCGTTATTGTAGGCAAATTCCACCAGTGGCAGGTAATCTTCCCAATTTTTAGGTTGATGCATTGCATGCATTCCTAGCATGTCTTCTAATATTTGGTTCACTCTTTCTGTCTTTCCATCGGTTTGAGGATGATAGGCTGTGATAAACAATAATTTGGTCTCTAGACCAGCCATCAAGGATTTCCAAAAGTTGGAAGTAAATTTTTTGTCTCTGTCAGACACGATCTTTTTAGGCATACCATGTAGTCTGAATATCTCCTTCATGAATATGTTGGCGATATCTATTGCCTTTCAAGTCGATTTGATGGGGATAAAATGGGTGGACTTGCTCAATTTATCCACCACCACCATGATGGCATCATTCTATCTGGCCAATGTTGGTATTCCGGTGATGAAATCCATGGAGATGGTCTCCCATTTCCATTCTGGGATTGGTAGAGTTTGTAATAATCTAGCTGGGTGTCGGTGTTCTTATTTAACCTATTGGAATTCTAGGCACTTAGCTAAATAGTTAGCTATGTCTTTCTTTAACTCAAGCCAATAGAATTGTTTCCTAGTGGCCGTGATCATCTTCTGATATCTCGAGTGACCAGTATATGGTCTTTTATGTAGTTCATCCATTACGAACCTCTTCAAGTCGTCACAATATAGAATATACAATTTTCTTTTGTAAGTTAGTAGACCTCCATCTATCATCTGGTAGCCTTCATACTTTATCCATGTGGGTTCTTGCTCCAGGTATGAGGTCACGGTTTGGAAGAATGTGTTTGTTTCTTGTGCATTCTTGACTCTTTCCTTGACATTCGCCTCGCAGGTGCTCACCATTTCCAGGTGAATTGTTTTCATACTTCTGCTAAGGGCATCGGCCACCTTATTTTCCTTTCTTTTAATATGTTTGATTTCAAAATCAAACTCGCTAAGGAGGGTCATCCATCTAGCTTGTATGGCATTGAGTTTTGGTTGGTCAAATAGATGTCGCAATCCACAGTGGTATGTCATAAGTACAAATTTCCTTCCCAGGAGGTAATGCCTCCACATTTTTAAGGCGTGCACTATGGAAACTAGCTCTAGCTCATGGGTCACATAGTTGACTTCGTGCTCATTCAATTTTCGAGATTCATAACAGACTACACTTCCTCCTTGCATAAGGACTCCTCCGAGCCCTTCCTTTCAGGCATTTGTTCACACTAGGAAGTCAACTTCGGGATCGACAATCTTCCACATGGGTGCGTGGGTCAGTAGATGTTTTAGGGACTAAAACCTTTCTTTGCATTTTGGGGTCCAAAGGAATTTAACTCCCTTCTTCTGGAGGGCAGTGATTGGACAACCAATCTTGGAGAATCCTTTTATAAACCTCCTATAGTATCCTGCTAAGCCCTAAAGGATCTGATATCCAAAACATCCTTTGGGGTAGGCCACTCCATGATAGACTTGATCTTGTCAGGGTCTACTGCTACCCCTTCAGATATGACATGGCCCAAGTAGTGTATTTTCTTCTGGAAAAAGTCGCACTTGCTAAATTTGGCATAGACCTAATGTTCTCTTAGCACTTGAAGCACAAGTCTAAGATGTTCCTCATGTTCCTCTCTATTATTGGAGTAAATTAATATATCGTCAATAAAAACAAATACAAATTTGTCTAGGAATTTGTTGAGCACATTGTTCATCAAGCACATAAAAGTGGCAGGGGCATTGGTTAATCCAAATGGTACTACCACAAACTCATAGTGACCATATCTCATCCTGAAGGCGGTTTTTTGGATGTCTTCACTCTTGATTCGGACTTGATGGTATCCATATCTCAAGTCAATCTTTGAGAATATGGAAGAACCTCCCAATTGATCGAACAAGTCATCAATCTGGGGTAAGGGGTACTTGTTCTTTATGGTTACCTTATTGAGTTGTCTATAATCTATGCACAGTCGAAGGATACCATCTTTCTTCTTCACAAACAAAACTGGTGCTCCCCATGGGGACACGCTGGGTCAGATATAGCCTTTGTCCATCATTTATTTTAGTTGTAGTTTAAGCTCAACTAGCTTGGGTGTGCTCATTCTATAGGGTGTCCTAGACACTGGCACTGCTCCTGGTGAAAGTTCTATCGAGAAGTCAATGTCTCTTCTCGGAGGTAGACCCGGTACCTCTTCCAGAAACACATCTCTATATTCTCTTAGTGTGGGGTGGTCTTTGAGGCTTGGTTTGTCATTTTCAACTGATTCCAACACCTGTATCGCATATAATGGACATCCCTTTCTGCAATACTTTCTCATTTGAAGAGCTGATATTCGCCTCACCGAGACAGGTTTTTGGATACCTTGAAGGGTTATCCTTCTTCCTTCTTCACTTACACATTCTAAGGTTTTATGGTAACAATCCAATCTGGCTTTATATGTGGCTAGCCAGTCCATACCAATCAATAGGTCATACGATCCTAGGGGTAGTATGTTAAGGGTTGCTTGGGTGGGGAATTCACCCATAGTGAATTGGCAATATGGTATGACCTCCATTACCTTTATTTTGGTGCCAGTGGCTAACTGTACCAACCATGGCTTGGCGTGTTTATATGGCTGTAATTTACACTTATCAATAGCCTTAGGAGCTATATAACTCAAATTTGAACCAGGGTCAATCAGAATAAACACCAGATGATTGGTGATCATACCTTCCATCTCCACCACTGAAGCTTGGTGGTCATCTTGTTTATTATTCACGGCTGCATAAATTTGTGGCATACTCCTGGCCACGTCATTGACGATGGTAGCTTCTTGAACATTGTAAATTCTCTGACTGTTCTGTTGTCGGTGCAGGCAGTCCCTCAGTAGATTTTCTTCTCAACAACCCCAACATTTCAAGGGTTCTTTCTTCGGGTTATCAATCTTTCCTGGGGTAGATCCAAAAGGTTTATTTTCGCTCTGGGAGGGGAAGTTCTGTTGGTGTACACTTCAGGTTGGGAATCTCATCCTTGAGTCCTTTTTATAGTTTTTAAATCTTGGGGATTTAAACCCCTTTTTCTGGAATCTCGAACTATTCTTCTGCTTCCAGCCTTCACAAGGTTCTATCTGATGCCCAAGTTGTTCATGACAATATATTGCCTTTCGAATAGTGTCTTCTAGAGTCTTTGGCTCATCAAACTCAATCCTATTCTGATAGTCCTTAGGTAGTCCACTGATGAATCGTTGCACCTTTGCCTTTTCTTCTTTTATATAGGGTACGTACCTCAGCAACTCGAGGAATCTACTGGCATATTCCTCTATGGTGCATTTCCCCAGTTTGAGTTCATAGAATTCTTTAGTCTTTTCATCGAAGTACTTTTCCGACAGATACTTCTTCCTGAAGTATTTCTCAAATCGTTCCCAAAATAAGTCTTCTTCGTGAATCCCTTTTACATTCTTAAGGTCTTCATACCAAATGGAAGCCTTCCCATTCAAGTTGAAAGTGGCTACTCAGGCCTTTAAATTTTCCGAGAAGTCATGGACTCTGAAATACTTCTTTAGTTCAAGTAGCCAGGCCTCTGCTTCCTCTCCATTCTTTATTTCACCGTCGAAAGAGGGTGGTTTGGCCTTCTTGAATTCTTTGATATTATGATTTTTGGAATTATTTTGCTTCTTTCGTTTTCTTCGGAAATAAGAACTAGTTCTGCTACTAGAAGATCCCTATGAGTCGCCAGTTTCCTTTCTAGAGGAATCATCCGATGCTTGTCCCTTATCTCTGGGGTGGACCTTTCTCGAGGTGCTCCTTCCAGTGTGGCCACTTAAAAGACCACGTTTCTATATCTCAGGTGGGCTTCGACTTATCTTTTTCTATCGTTGGTCCGCATGACTAGTGTTAGGTCCATGCTACAATTTTCTTTGTATGTCGGATAAGCTCTGCATCAAGACTACATTAATCTCCATTTTTTTTTCTTGCTCTTTTATCAACCTCTTGTTGTCGGCCTTGCAGCTCTGTAGTTCGACCATGAGGCTCCTCACAATCTCAACTAGATCTGGAGGGGTCTCCACTGCTCTCCTTTCGTCAGACTCTTCGTCTATATTGTGGGATCCATCCCCCACTTCGTGGTGCGTCACCATTCTATGCATCTGCAGTTTCTCGTTGTTGATCGTCTGCTTGTCAGAAAACAAAAACACTTGTTGTTAGTCAACATTGTATTCATTCACAACCGGTGCATAATTCATATTTTTCAAATGCATACACACAATAGGAATTTTCATTCTTAACTTCGAATTTTGATAAAGGGGGTTAAGATAGAGGGTTACTCCTCTTAAGAGTACTTCAAATGGAGTTTCTGTGCAACTCGCTCATGAGCCCAAGAAGGCCAAGTGTTGTCACCATGCTCTGATACCAATTTGTCACACCCCCGCTACGACAACCTAGAATTTTCATCTTTTCTTCAAGGGACAGAATCCCTGAATTCCTATGGGGCCTAGCGCAGACCATCCCTTCCCTTATCTTCCTCCGTGTGATCATTGTCTATGACCACAAGCCTTACCAAAAAATGTGCTTCCGGCTTTCTCGATTCGGGGAATCGTGATGCAAGCGTTCCCCTGTTCTTTGTCTTTTGAAATGTCGAAACCCGAAGGGGTCTAACAGATCCTTAGCTCCTCCCTTGAGTCACTTTTCATATGACCAGTCCTATGACCTGGTGCTATTCCTCTAAATGCTTTCGGGGTTTCGTGATTCAGGGAATTGTTCTGCAAGTGTTCCTCCTTTCCCTTTTGAATCCCCAGAACTCGAAAGGTTTCTGGAACTCTGACCACTCCTTTGATTTCCACCGCATGTATCCTCTGACTGATACTTGGGACCCACCTTTCGACATTTCTCTCTTCATGATTCTGGGAGTTGTGTTGACCATGAAACTCTACCCCTTTAGTCCCAAAACCCGTTTGGGGCCCAACGACTATTATCCCTCAACTCTATGGGGCCATATGACCCTCCTCCAAGGATTGGGTCCTACTCCTTTCGCTCTTCAGGATTTCGCGATTCGTGAAAATCCACAGTAGATATTTTCCTTACCTTTCGAAACTCTGATCCCCGAATTCCCGATATGGGAATTTATGTATGAGATCAACGACTGTGAGCCTCCCCTGATCCGACAGTCCAGATCTGGTCTTATGAGAACCTCCTAGGGACTAAACCCCGTGAATGTATCCTTGATCCAGTGGCTCTCATGCCACTACGCTCCAGATCCAACAGCTAGCACGTTTTCGCAATTTCACGTCCCTGGGGGTCGAAAGACTCTCCCTCTTATGTTTCCCGGTATACGAAATGTCGAAAAACTTAAACCATGCACCCCTTACCTCAAGATCAACAGATGTTGATCCATGCCTCCAGATCTAACGGCTCAATAGAGCTCTAATAGATCCTTGGATCTGTGGTCCTGGATCCCATCACTACTTGTGAAGCCTGAAGGGGTCGAGGTGTTAACGCCTGCGCTCCTCCTCTATATCCATCAGTCTTCACAAATCTGGGGTATTTCCAAAAGGATTCCGACCGTTCGTCTACCAAACGATGCGGTATTCTCTTTCAATATTTGGGCTCACTATTCTTTCTGAGCTTGATTCACGAGATTCAACCTCTCGGGGCTTCAAACTCCCATGACTTCGAAACCTGAGAGGACTACTCTTTCTTGTACAAGGTTTCCAGATCCAGGTCATCTGGACCTTCAAATGATTCTTGGGTAATTATCACTAGGCTTGGTGACCTGACTAAGATGCCTTCCTAATTCGCCGAGCTATGAATTTTGTGACCGGGGTAAAGTAAACTCGTGGGTTTACTATATAGGTAGTCTTTTCAAGGAACTCACTCTAACTCTGAAATGTGAGGAAACTCCCTGGAAGAAGGTGCCTTCAGGAAATTAAACCAGGACAGAGCACGAGTCAAGTAGATGGGACAATTCTCAAGGGGACAAACTCGTATTCTGAACTTATTCATTCTATACATAAACCGATTATGGTCATATAAGTATAAACATGCATCCATTATTCCCAATCAAAACACAAGGAAATCACTTCTATACAGAAACCATTTATGAGCGTATAAACATGAGCATGCATCTAGGATATTCAATTCAAAATACAAGACATAAACACTTATCAGAAACACCAAGTGTGATGCGACTACTGGGAGGGGTGCTCGTTTCCACCCAACCGTAGGCTCAGTGACTCCAAATGGATTTACCACTAGCCACCCCCGAGCTAGACCACGATGCTTGAGATTCAGTCTCCTACTTCCAGCTCAATGGAAGTCAAGGACGAAGGTTACTCTCCTTCTCCTCTGTTTAGAAATCCTTGTATTTCCAGAGTTCCTCTGGTTCTCTTCCACGATCCCTATTGCACGTGTTTTTCTCCTCTCCCCCTCCACACTTCCTTTCTTTCCTTTTCTGCAAGATTCTATGTGGCGCGAATTCCCCCATCCGTGGTCAGGTCTGAGAAATTCTACAGATGGGTGGTTCACCCCCATCCCCTCATTAACTCTTGAGGAGCCTCCCCACCTACCATCCTGATAGGTAATTTATTCTAGGGTCAGAGAGTTTCTTTGGTCTTTGAGCAAGTAAAAACTAGTATGGAATTGGTTCGGTGGAAGTTAACACAACCATTCCAGGTCCCTTCCACCACCTCTCATTAGCCATCATGGTCTCTTCTAGCACATCCCCTCCCTAGCAGTCGTGCAACACATATTCATAACATAATTTACATTCATTGACCTTTTATACAAAGGTCCATCAAATCAAACATTCACATCTTTGAGTTTTCCATAGTTCTTGACCAATATAACTATTTTTAAAGACTGGGGGAAACAAGGTGTTACAGTGGACCATCGCACCCAAACGAACTGAATTTCCCCTCCGTAGACCTAGTTTTCCCAAACAAACCTATGTGCCCATCAACCGTCACATCTCTTGGATTGACGCACCCCATCCTTGGGTACTTGTCCCTTGCCTTGTGTGTTTCCTTGAGTTGATCGATGTGACTCTTTCTGGGTGTACCAATGGGGTCATCCAACCTCTCTAACACGCCCATGTTTCCAAGGGAAGGGGGGTCCACTCCTTGGGCATGTGCCCAAGTTTCCCTGTCCTTGCCCAAACGCAACCCAAGTCTCCATCAGCCGTCACAAGGAAAGTGGGGTGTATGCTCCCTTGGTGTCACACATCACCATCGTGCACTGAATATGCTCCTTCCCACATCCACATTTCTTCACTCACCTAAACGATCATATTCCCCTCATTTTCTCTTTTCCAACTTGTCCCCAAGTCTACCCAAGGAGTGTGCACGCTCAATGGTAATGTGCAGCACCAAGGGGGCACACACCCCACTGTTCTTGTGACAATTGATGGAGACTTGGGTTTTTTTTGGGCAAGGACAGAGAGAATTAGGCGCATGCCCAAGGAGTGGATCCACCTACCCTTTGCAACATGGGCATGTTATAGAGGTTGGATGACCCCATCGGCACACCCATGCAAAATCACATTGATTGGCACAAGGAAACGCACAAGGAAAAGGGCATGTGCCTAAGGATGGGGCACATCGATCCAAGAGATGTGACGGTTGATGGGCACACAAGTTCATTTGGGTGAGTTGGTCCACAAAGGGGCACGACACACCCAAACGATGTGACGATTCACGAAGGTGACGTTTGGAGTCCATATAAGAACAAGGGTGCACAACCAAGGAGGAAAAATGAGCAAGGATGCATAGAGGCAAAGTCAAGCAACTAAGGCAAAGTTTTGAGGAAAGGAAGAACTGAGGCAGAGTTGCGAAGATGAAAGAAAAGTAACCAAGAGTGCGATGCACAAGAAGAGTTTGGGGAAGTCTGAATGTAGGTCTGTGTGAGACATGCTATGAGGAAAAACCAAAGTTTGTCTTAACTTGGAGAAGTTGGTGACAAAGAAGGGACAAGATGTCTACAATAGGGTGCACATCTAGGGCGCACCGCAAAGGTTGCGAAAGTGGTTGTGACAGAGAGCCTTGGTGTGACGAATATGTTTATGAGTGTTTTGGTGAGCTAAAGTGGGTCATGCAACTCTGCCCAAATTGTAAACCGAGCCGGTAGTGTTCATATTGTAATTGTTTCGCAATAATAAGAAAAAGTCGGGTGTTATGCAAGTCTTGTGCCACCCGCACCATTTATGTGTGTCTCTTGTTTGTTTCACAAGTGTTCTCTTGGTTTCACATGTGCTTGGATGTATGCTTAAATGACTAAGTGTTAAGTTGTTAACAATATTCTCTAAGTATAGAAGTGACTTGCAGAGAGTTGGAGTATGACTCCTCCGTAGCCTAGAACGAAGTATGGATATGCTCTAGGTGAAGAGGTGTAGTCTGGATGACGTACTCTTGGTGTTTCCAAGCAGCCAAGTAAAAACTGTCACGGTGTCGCATACCCTCAAGAGGTGCACAATCGCAAGATCTAGGCAAGCGTTATGTGGGTGTTGACCCAAAAATATGCTCTGGGCTCAACATGGTGTTTTACAGAAATTACTTCTCCATAAACACCCCTTGATTCTATGGTTCCAGTCAAAGACAGTGGCGGGGACCATAATTACTATGGCCTCTGCCCTTGAAAGATTATCAGTTGGGTGCACTCAGGGATTTGTGGGCCTTCCCATGACATTTCTTCCTCATGTCAAGGTTGTTCTATTCAAGGAATACAAAAATTCCAAGTGGTAGGGATCAGATCAAGCTTTTCAAAAAGCTATCATGAGCTTGATTCCGAGTCAGTATGACCCATATGAGGCACGCAAAGTCAAAGTCACTCGAACGGGCAAAACTAATAGTTGTAGCTTCCTGGTCTGATTCTGTTCTGATTATGATATCAAAGGGAAAATCAAACCTAGACATGGTGTAGGTAAGTGTGATACCTTTCCAACGGTATATCCTGTGCTTGGTTTCGACCCCCGGTTAGTGAGAACGAGCCTTCGCAAGTTTATGACCACTTTTGGACATCAAATTGGTTGCAGTGCTTCATGAATTAAAATTGGTGGATAAAGAGTTATAAATCAGATATTCAGTGATGCCACGTTGTAATAGAATCATACACCTTTCCAACGACATCTTATTTGCCTCATTCCGACTCCAGATGGCCTGGTTAGAGTTGTCACAAGTTGGCCAATAATTTTAGACAAAAAGGGATCCACCAACTCACATGACAGGGTTTCATAACAGCTAAGACAGTGATAAATGACCCTGGCACAAAATTATATTGTCACCCTGTCGAATTACTCGTCGATACCTTTCCGACGGTACCTCATTTTCCTCGATTGGATATCGTATGACAAATTGACACCTTTCGCAAGATTAGGTGTCATGTGGGCCCACCAGCAAGTCAGGGGTTTTTAAGTGACCACTGTTCCGGGCTGAATTTGAAGGCTAAGATGGTATTATCTCAAGTTGGTGATGACATATTCCTGATGTCCTCGTCAGGACCTTTCCAACGATGTGACTTGCGTCCGATTCCAGCTTCGTCTCTCCAGTCAACATTTTTGGGCTGAATCAGCTGCAGCAGAGTCAAAGTCAAAGTCAAAGTCAAACTTTGACTTGCACAAAATTCCAAAAATATTAAAAATTAATAAAATGTTTTATTAAACATTTTCAGAAAAATTGGAAATTTGGGAATGGGCACGTAGCCTCATGCAAAATGGGAAAAAATTGGTTTTTTTTTAGAAAATTAAAAAAAAACAAAACCTCCTTTCTCCTCTCTCCCAAGTCATTTTGACAATTTGGCAGAGGAGAGAGAGCTCTGCAACAGCAGTCATGGCAGCCAAGGGATGTTTTGACAGTAGGAGTAATTCAGCAATGGGCAGCCAGTCTTCATGAGGCCATCTCAAAGTTATTTGACCAGGTAACCCATCATCCATTTTCAAATGAACCATGGAAAATTTTGCTGGTCTTGCATGGAGAAGTTGTAAATTTTCTGTCAAAATTGGGGTTTTTGCCTGTTTCAAAGATAAGATTGTTTG
>ML777032.1:1750525-1761349 GCA_009831015.1 Picea engelmannii | reverse complement strand
TTTATGCAATTTCAATTTCATAGAACATTAAGAGTCAAAGCCAGGGAGTCTTCATCAGGAGCCCCTCGGAAGTTGTCTAGTTAGTATAAGTCGAGTGGTCTTCCCTCAGTACCACACGGTCAAGGAGTTGATTAGCTCAGCTCATTTGGAACACTACTCTGCTTGGGTAAGCTCAGCAAAAACCCTCTTTAGGGGGGTCTTGAGCCTCTTCCTTTTCGCAGGTATCCTTCTTCCATCCGAGCGGCTTTAAGAGCCCGAAAGCGCTAGTGACGAGAAGTGGCTAACCCCTACTTCTCTGAACTGCATGGGGCACTCTTCAACCTAACCACCGTGGACTGCTAGGACTACTCTTCATATACTGGTTGGCACAATTCCAGGATGTGTTTGCCTGATCGGGATAACCTTCAAAACAGTGTGGTGGCCAAGGCATGTGATAAAAAACAAAAATTGATCAATAAAATATTTTAAAGTCAACCTTTCGTCAGTCCACCTTTTCCACTCACAAACCAAAACTGAAGTTGTGTATACTTTCTGTTATATCATAGCTGTAACAGCTTGTTGCAAAGTTGTTCATCCAATTTTACAGCCCTTGCTTTGAAAGCTTTGAACAGCTTGTTGTTCATAATTTACAGCCATTTAAAGGTACTTGGTTGTAGCTTTTAAACCCTCTTTTCACCCTTGTTTCATACCCATTTGCTTAAAGTATTCATTGGTTATTTACCCAGGATACCGGTTTACCCCGGCGACCCATTCTGGGGAAGTTTCCAACACTTTAAGGAAGTAAACAGCTCGCTGTCCACTTTATTTAGTTCGTTGTCCTAAAAATCAGCAAGCTCATTTTCATCCCATTGTTCATAAATTTCATCCCCCAGGCCATTTCGGTCATCCAGGAAGTTAAGGAAGGATAATACCCAGGGTGGGTGGTCCTGAGAACGACTTTTTGTAAGTATTTCACCTTTCTTCTTCTCCTTCTTTATCGCCTCAGGCGAAGGACCACCTGAGGTGCGGGTAGTCCCTGCCTCGTGCTGAGCTACCAAAGGGGGTGTAACCGACTTCGCAACCGGATAGGTCAGATCCGTCCCTACGGATAGATTTTGCTTATAACAGTGGGATCGTGACATCATCTTCATTAAATAAGGCCCACCAAGTGATTGGTACCCATTAATGATGAGAGCACGAGTAATTAGGGGTTTTCTATTAAGAAGCTATTTATGGAGCAAGAAAGCTATGAAATGTTTTGGCGAGTGTTTTTATTGTAATTGGAGCTTTTCTCATATGATATTTCCCCCTCAAAAAAACCATGAACATTACTCACTCTTTTGAAGATCATCAATATAAAACAAATACAATTCTATAGGTTTAATCCTAGTTGCACTTGTATTTATTTTTCCACATATAATTTTTCTGAATCTTATCAAAATTAAGCTAATATCGTTGAATAAATATATCACACATTATCTTACGTTAAAAAAAAAAAATTATAAATAACATATTTATAACTTCCAATTAAAAAATTGAACATTGAATAATAAGAAGAAATACACTAATTTTAAAAAGATAAAATAAATAGAGAAAAAATGATACAATAATAAAATCCACATGCATAAGTTCACAATAATCTTATTCTTTACAACTAATAAGTCTAACCACTTTCAATAAAAGGATTTAAAAAATAAAAATAAAAAATTATAAGTTATTAAATTGTATCTCAACAACTCTCTAATTACCAAATTCACCATTATTTCTAACTTCATATATAATCTTTAAAAAAAAATCAAAAAGTGTTATTAATAATTTAGACAATAACACTTTTAAAAATATTTTTATATAATTTTAGTTATTTTAAAATGTATTTTTATACAATTTTAAGAATGTTATATAATAGGTTCTCTTATTCTAAATATAAGTAGCATTAAATCAATTAACAACTTTCCCCGAATGGGGTGACACAAGGGAGCCTGAGTGCTCTCCATGTACATGCTTGAAATGACAGCCTTCATACCAAGGCGCTACAGGGTTTCATTGCACTTGGTGGGAAGGGAGAATATTGGCTATTGGAAGAACAAAGGTATAGATGGGAGGTTCATGCCACATCCAGAGGAATTTGATTATGGTTATGTGTGGGGTTGTATTAAACCCCATATTATCATGGTGATGGAAGGGTACTTGAGCATCTTTCGTCTAGCAAAGGTAATTCACATTGATAAAAGGACAACCCATTTCCAGTTGCACTTCGTCAGAGGCAAATGCTGGTAGCTTGGGCTCAAGTTGGCCTCTCATTTGGTGATTATCCCCCCTGCTTTCGGGCAAGTGTTTGGCGAGAATTACAAGGGGTGGTATCTGCTCATTTGTTTCTCTCATCCCAACAATTGGTCTACTAAGGATGCTAGTTGGGTTCTCGAGGTGTTTAATGACCCCATCAACAGTGGTTCTCAAGTTCTCTTCCTTTGGTTGGGAGGCTTAGTGGGTCTACATCTGTCTAGTTGGAGGTGGTGGGTGGTTCAATATGCCTAGAGTTCTCATGAGCGACCTATTCTTCAAGGCTTTGGCAAGTTTTTTTCCTTCTCGTGGGACCCATGTCATGGTTCAGACAACCTGTTATGAATTCAGGGTGTGGCGTTGTGGGCTCTCCTTCTTTGGTTCTCGATGAGTATGGGTGACATGGAGTGGGATGCTAACATGGAGGGCCTTGGGCCTAGCTCGAAGAAATGTGGGGGGAATTGGGATGAGGCACCTACACATACCAAAAAGGAGGCCTTATACCCGGTTGCAGCTAGAGAAGAAAGGGTTTCCCTACAAACTGAGAGGACTTACCATGTGCAATGCTCTATTGCGGTGAAAAAGGAAATGAGTTTGTTGGAAGAGGCCATCTAGAAGGAGAGAAGACTGATAACGAATGAGAAAAATGAGAGGGATTTTGAAGGCTAGTTCTCTATCTCTAACTTTTCGAGGAGCAGAAACACCCAGACCTTCAAAGAAACTAAGCATTACTAGCTCACAAAAACCCTCATTACTCAAGTGTTGGAGAAACAAGGAACCAAATCTAAAGAGTTACTAGATAGGGTAATGATTTGTTAACCCAAGTTTGAAGTGGTGTAAAGGATGGTCTTTGACATTCGAATTGAAGTTGAAGGAAAAGAGAATGAAGGGAAGGTTGTAGTTAAGAGTTACCTTGGCACTTATGTCAACCCAATCATATTGGAAGAAGACGAGGAACCATTGTGCAACAAGGCTACCCAGGAACTGCAGAGTTCCATGCCAACAAGCTCCTCAGTTCTCAATTGATATGTTCCTTAGTATGGTTTATTTTTTTAAGAGTGCCTTCATTGTGTCTTGTCCTATAGCTATGTAATGTCCCCAAGGCCAAGCCCTGTTGTAAATCATGTCTATGAAGTATAAAGCTTGCATTATGAATTGGAATTATGTTTTATAGGTTGGTGAGCCAAGTTTATATAAGTTGGTGGGATTATGTGTTATTATGTCTAAGAGCCTAAGTGTTAAGGCCGGGAGCCTGCTTTTGTATATGTAATCATCCAGAACATTAATAAAAAATATAAACACCGTTGCGTGCAGACCGACCATGATGAATGAGTGATGGGGGACTAAGCTTCCACAGAATGGGTAAGGGATTGGGGGCTGGAAGGTTGGAAAGAGAGGCTAAGTGTTGAGCCTAGGGGCTTAAGTCCTTGGGAATAATATTTTAATATTATTCCAAAAGCCATGTGAAATATATGTTTTGTCCTAAGTTCCTGGAGAGGAACGCATTCTGATGGAGTGCATGCAGCTTCATAGGTGACATGTGTCGACCCAGGCACATACAGTTAAAAAACTGTAGAATTCAACCGTGGAGGGGGTCGCTCCTCATTCCATCATCCTTTGCGTCTGATTTTGGATACCCTCATGCAGCTCTGAGAACCAGAAAACCGAGACGTCTCCCTGAAGACCAAAACATCATCCGTCTGATTTCGTTATTGGTCTACGTCTTCCCTTGACATACCTATGCACCGTTGAGAGAACTGGTCAGGAGGGGAAAGTCAACTTGTGAGTTCAAGAACCCAATCTATCCGCCATTGTCGAGCTGAATCCATACCCAATCTATATGTAGGTTGTTGTTTTTTGTTTCCTGAGTGGGGTTGTATTTTGGTTATCCTCACCGTGTGGGAATTGAGTCGAAAGGGGCTGAATAACTGGGTTTTAAGGCCCTTAGTTGAAGAGGGAGTCTGTCAGGCCTGTAAGAAGCTATTTCCAGGTGGAGTCTATTGGGAAGTGGTATTCTTCCAAAGAGAGTCCAGCACCAGCTACGAAGCTCTAAGACTTCCTGATTCGGCCTGTTGTCATGACCTAGAGAGGGAGATGAAGCACTGGTGGACTGTGCATGTGAAGGTGTATACTCTCGGGCGGAACAGGCATGTGGGGAATGAGAGTCCATGAGTAGTGGGCGTAAGAAGGCATCCTGGGAAGAATCCTTCTGATTATTCTGTGTAGTTTTCCCTGTAACCTTAGCCTAGACTAGGATTCCTTGCCTTGGGTGGAGCTTAGTCCCAGCTCGGGGCTGACCCACTGCTGAGCATGATGAACAGCGTGGTCTAAGGCTGGGAGGTTCATGGAAAGCCTGCATGTAGTTGGTGGAATTACCACGGTTTCAAAGATAAGTATCATCTTATGCTTAATATTATGTTTTGCATGCCTGTGATGCTTATATGTATCATGTATTCTATTGTGCATATGAATTATTGTTAATGCCAGGGATTATTTATGTTAGCAGTAATCTTGTGCTTACTCTGAGTTAAATGTGTTTAATTTGATTTAAATGCATGTTATTAATTAAGTATGAGAATGATGTTATTCTGCACAGTAGCGTTTTCCCGGCCAGTGGGATGACGGTCCAGGGGACGTTACAGTATGGTATCAGAGCCTAGTTTCAACGTTGAGTCTGGATGGGCTGAATAAGTGGTCTTTGGACCAAGGTTTTGGGAAGGAAATTGTGTCTGGAGGACTAATTTCATACCTCAGAATTTTTCTGAGTGTCAACGGGCTACTTGACCATGTTACAAAGATCAGGAGGTGTAGCGGTATTATAAAACTACAGCCGGTGTGGTATATGGCCACAGGGAAAGAGAGAACTCCACACCAGAAGTGTTGGATCAAGTAGATTAAGGTTCAAAAGGAGGGTACCAAGTCATTGGCCACAAGTCCTTGAGAAGTAGAGTTGGACGGTCAGAATTCTCTGTGGAGAACTCACAAAATCATGAGGGTCGTAAGATGGCTAGAAGTTGTAAGGTGGTTAGTGGATGGAGAAACTCGCCACCTAGGATCCAGAATAAACGTGGGTCGTTGATTGTGGTTGGTTTGAACCATTGGATCATTTCGTGAATTCAGGGATCGTGAACTTGGAGCGCAGGCCAAATTCATGGTCACTCCAAGTCCCGAATCGCGAAAGAGATTAACAAGGGTAGAATCGGACGGTGGAGCGCTTCCAGGAAGAAGTGTTGAAATCCCATGAGCCATCGGATCCAGCCAACTAGCGAGGAAGTTAGGGATAAAGAACTTTGATAGGTGTAAGCATAGGAGAGATCTGGACCGTTAGATCCAAATCATCGAGGATCATTGGATCTCGTACAAGAACTCATGTATTGGAATTCGGGGATTGAAGTGACAAGAGATTTGGATTCGCTGCATCGTGAACTCTCGGTTACCGAAAACCTGAAACCTTGAAATCTCGAAACGATCTACATTGTAGATCGTAGGAGAGGAACTTGATCGTTGGATGAAGTATATGAATAGACCATTGGATCAAGTAGATGCATGAACTCCTGATGCCCAAAACTCCGAAACGAAAAGTAAAAGTAGTGGGGCCCCCTGACATCGTTGCGAGTGAGGTGGACCTTCTTAAGGACACCATGTGTCACTACCTTGGTGGGCGACAGCTCTGCTGTGGGCCCGGAGGGTAAGGAAATCGAATTTTCGGAAGTCGGGAGTTGGAGAGGGAAGCGAGTGCGAGAACCTCCGAGACCAAAACCCCGAAGCCCCAAAATCCCGAAACTCGAAGTTTCGTTTGGAGAGCCTTGTAGAACCTAGCAGTTTAGCGTTTGATCACAGCTCGTGGACGCATGGGTTGGGGACTAAGAAAATGGGGGCTATCGCCAGAAATTGCAGAGCTGAACAGAGCTCAGAAAATTCATGGAATCGAAACGTTTTCTTATTCGCGTTGGTTGATGAATGTTGTAGTTTTATTAAGGGTTTAAGGCCTGACAAACTTCAGTTGTGTGCACGTTGTGTGTGCAGTGTTCAATGAGTGTCAGGACAGCCACGAATCGACGCCGAGTATAGAAATGGAAGAGGTGTGGATTGTCTCCAATTCAGAGAACGAAAGAGAAGGAAGGGATGTCAACTTGGGAGTTGAAGGATCGAACTCCTATTGGCACGGAAGAGAATTGGATAAGGAAGGGCATGTGATGAAAATCATTGAAATATTGTAGAAATATGCCCAGGATCGTCGAGCCGATAGCCGAAATCTCATGAGGGTCAGGGATCGGCAGGGTGAATTCAACTTAAAGATGTTGAAGAACCTGGAAAGAATAAAAAGGAAATTGGAAAAAGAGAGTGACACAAGTAAAACAGGGAGTCGCAGGACCCCTAATAGAAAAAGAAGATCGAGGAGTGGTAGCAGACATCATCGTCGCTCCCCAAAGCATTATGATAAGGAAGCACACAGTAGTTCAAGCCCATCCCCTACCAGAAAACACCGAAGATCTGGAGTGGATGAATTGAAAGGGGAGATGAATAAGATTAAGCCTCCTACGTTTGATGGAGAACATAAGAAGGAGGAAGATGTTGAAACATGGTTGCTTGGCATGAGGAAATATTTCCAACTGCGGAATTATTCCTCTCATGCAGAAGGAAGAATTGTGATGTATCAACTAAAAGGAAAAGCATCCATGTGGTGGGATCAGCTTGTGCAAGTGCAGCATGTTAGAGAGAAAGATGTCACATGGAAGGAATTCAAGAGGTATTTCGAGAGGAAATATATGACTAAAAGATACTATGACAGAAAGATGAAGGAGTTCTTCGAACTCAAGCTGGGCAACATGACCATTGATGAATACGAATGAAGGTTTTTGGAATTACTGAAGTATCTCCCATTCATCAAAGATGAGGCTGTCAAGATTCAGAGGTATTTGAGTGGACTGCCACCTCCCATTGGTGACAAGATTCAGTATGATGATCTTAAGACTATGGAAGAAACAATAAGAAGAGTGAAATGCTTATATGAGCAGCAAAGAGAAAAGCCTACCTTTCAGAAGGCTTGGGATGACTAGAAGAAGTTTAAGAAAGAACAGAGGTAGAAGGGAAACAAACCTCCCTTTTTCAGAAATAGTCCTCAAGGACATCCATTGTTTAGAGAGCCGAGAATGGTTTAAGTGGGAGAACAAAGGTTGAGACAAATGCCCATTCAGTGTTGGGGTTGTAAAGAGAACTGCAAGTACAAAGATTGTCCCCATAAAAATGGCAAAGAAAGAGTTGTCCATAATGTTCAACAAGCTGAAACAGTGGAGGACATGGGTAGTTGAATGCCAAGGATATATGCGGCCCTGTACAACAAGCAAGCTGAATTTTAGGCTCACATGATTGAAGTGGAAGGTATGATTAACAACCAACCATTTATTATTTTAATTGATTCAGGGGCTAGCCATAGTTATATAGACCCTAGAGTGGTGGAAAGTTTGCATTTATCAAGAAGCAAACATGAAAAGTCTTGGTTAGTGCAGTTGGCTACAGGAACCAAGAGGAAAGTCACTGAGTTGGTTAAGTCCTGCCCTGTGGACATGAAGGGATTGAGCATGAAGGCTGAATTGAATATTCTTCCTTTAGGCTCTTATGACTGTTTAATTGGGATGGACTAGTTGGACCAGCACCATGCCCTCCTAGACTATCATAACAAAGAATTTACATGCCTGGATGAGGAGGGGAATCGGAAAACAATCCAAGGAATTCCCAGAGCTATGGTTGTTAGAGAAATCTCAACAATGCAGTTGAAAAAGTGTTACATGAAAGGTTGTCAATTGTTTGTAGCCCATGTGGAGGAAGCATCCAGAGATGAATTCTCAAAATATTGGAGGCCATGCGGTACTAACAAAGTTTGAAGACATATTTCAGGAGGTACCCAGACTACCTCTGAAGAGAGATATCGATTTCTCTATAAATTTGATGCCTGAAGCAGCTCCAGTGTTGAAAGATCCTTATAGAATGTGTACGCCAGAGCTGAAAGAGTTGCAATTGCAGCTTGAAGAGCTTCTAAAGAAGGGGTACATTTGCCCAAGCGTGTCACCTTGGGGTCCCCCGATCCTGTTCATGAAGAAGAAGGATGGGACGTTGAGGCTGCGCATTGATTTTAAACAGTTGAACAAAGTAACTGTCAAGAACAAGTATCCTCTGTCGAGGATCGATGATCTTTTCGATCGGTTGAAAGGTGCACAAATATTTTCAAAGATAGATCTCAGATCGGGATATCACCGGGTAAGAATAAAGGATGAAGACATCAGCAAGACCACCTTTAGAACAAGGTACGGTCATTACGAGTTCACAGTGGTACCGTTTGGGCTGTCGAATGCACTTGTTGTTTTTATGTGCTTAATGAATGGTGTATTCAGGGACTATCTAAACAAGTTTGTCATAGTCTTCCTGGATGAAATTTTGGTGTATTCCAAGTCATAGGAAGAGAATGAACAACACCTGAGGATGGTGCTACAAGTGTTGAGAGAACACCAGTTGTATGCCAAGTTGAGCAAATGCTCGTTTTATCAAAGGCAGATCCATTACTTGGGGTACATTATTTCAGAAGAAGGGATCTTCGTGGATCCTGAGAAGGTTGAGGCCATCAGAGAATGGTCAGCACCAAGGAATGTGGTGGAAGTTATATCCTTTATGGGTCTAGCGGGCAATTACAGAAGATTTATCACAGGGTTCTCAAAGATAGCTCACCATATCACTTCCTTGCAAAGGAAGGAGGAAAAGTTTCAGTGGACTAAAGAGTGTGAGAAAAGTTTCCAATGATTGAAGCAGTTGTTAACCAGCACTCCAATCTTGAGGATTACAGATCCAAATGTGGATTTCGTGGTGTGCACAGATGCGTGTAAAGAAGGGTTGGGAGGAGTTCTCAGTCAGAATGGATTTGTAATCTGTTATGAGTCCAGGAAGCTGAAGGAGCAAGAAAAGAATTATGCCACTCACGATTTGGAGTTGGCAACAATCATTCATGCTCTGAGGAAATGGAGGCATTACCTCATGGGAAGGAGGTTTGAACTCAGAACAGGCCATAACGGTCTGAAATATTTGTTTGATCAGCCAACCTTAAATGCTAGACATAGTAGATGGCTGGAATTTGTGTGTGAGTACGACTTTGAGATCAAGCATATCAAAGGAAAGGAGAATAAAGTGGTTGATGCACTTAGCAGGAGGGTGCATGAATTACATGCTACAGCCATTAGCATGTATCGGAATGATATTAAAAGCAGAATTCTAGAGGCTGCAAATGTACATCTGCAGTACAGAGAATTGGTAGTCAAGCTACAGCAGGGTAAGATGCCACGAAAGATGGAAATTTATAAATTGGAAATAGATGGAATATTGTTGTACAATAACAAAAAATTTGTACCCAATGTCCAGTTCTTGAAACAGATGATTTTGCAGGATATGCATAATGCGCCTTATGCAGGGCACCCTGGATATCAGAAAACAGTAGCAACGGTCAAGAGCCATTACTTTTGGCCGGGTATGAAGAGAGAGGTCACTTAATACATCGCCAAATGTATGGAGTGCTAGAAAGTTAAAGCTGAGCATAGGCACCCAGCAAGGTTGTTGCAACCTTTACCCATTCCTGAGTGGAAGTGGGAAGTGGTGACAATGGAGTTTACTACAGGATTGCCCAGAACAAGCAAGCTGTATGATTCGATCATGGTGGTGGTGGACAAGCTTACAAAAGCTACCCATTTTATTCTACTAAAAACTACTCACAAGGCAGCAGATGTTGTTGATATTTTCATAAAGGAAGTGGCACGATTGCACAGAATTCCTAAAACAATTGTGTCTGACAGAGACCCGAACTTCACCTTGAAGTTTTGGAAAGGATTGTTCAAAGGATTCGGAACGAAACTGAAATTTAGTACAGCTTATCATCCTGAGTCTAATGGATAGACAGAAAGGGTGAACAGAGTAATAGAATACATACTGAGAATGTATGTGATGGACAAACCATCAAGATGGGAAGACTACCTGCACTTGGTAGAATTCGCCTACAACAATGGGTATCATGCATCATTGAAGATGAGCCCATTTGAAGCACTTTATGGAAGAAAGTGAAATACTTCAGTGAGCTGGGATAATCCAGCTGATAGAGCAGTAGTTGGGTCAGAGTTGCTTAAGGAGATGGAAGACCAAATGATAAAAATTAAGCAGAATTTGAAAGCTGCCCAGGACATGCAGAAAAGTTATGTTGATAAGAACAGAACCCACAGAGAGTTCAAAGTGGGTGATCATGTTTTCCTGAAAGTGAAAGCTAATAGGAGTTCCATGAAGCTGGGAAGTTGCGTCAAGTTGGCAACCAGATTTTGTGGGCCATTTGAAATCCTGGAAAGGATTGGGCCAGTTGCATATATGTTTGCATTACCTGCATCCATGATTGTACATAATGTGTTTCATGTTTCATTGCTTAAGAAATATATACCAGATGCTAATCATGTTATCGATTGGAATGTGATTCAGGTGGAACAAGAAGGTGTCCTACAAGTGCATCATGTGCGCATATTGGACAGGAAAAACAAACAG
>ML777032.1:1685400-1708661 GCA_009831015.1 Picea engelmannii | reverse complement strand
AATCATGAGTCAAACATGTACCTCTTCGAGATGTGAGCACAATTGGAGTGTATTTGAAAAAATACACTCAAATAAACGCACCAGGTTAGAACTTATGAGCAATTACATTTATTGTAATTTGTAATTTATGAGTTTATGACCGTCTAATATATTATGACCTTCAAAAGTTAAAACTCATTAAAAAATTTATGGCCCTCTTACAGGTTAGAGTTCTTACGTCTCAATGACTTGGTGTATGTCCATTACAATCTTCGACTATGGTTGAAGCAAATGGATAGAACACCGGATGCGGATGCCATTTCCTTGGGCAATATTGATATATTGTCTAAGTTGAGGGTGGAGTCTGAAATGCCTATCATGGAGGAGGCATCTGCATGATTAGAGGAGGAACCCGAACAACAGCAGGCCTTGGAGGAGCAACAAGGAGAGGAGCAAGAGGAGGAGATGGAGGAGGAGTGGCCTGAAGACATCATGGAGGGTGATGTGTTAGCATCAGCACAACCTTCTACACTTATTGATACACCTACTCCTGCACACACTAGTAGTCATCCACTATCAGATACAGGGTCTTCTATTGTCATAGGAAAACCTGACAAACAACCCATTATCTTTTCTCGTAAAAGGGGGAGAGGTCGACATTGATATTAGATAGCTAGTTGTTAGTTTTGTTTAATTTGTCATTGTATATCAGACATCTCCCTCATGATGATGAATCATGAGATACATTTTATAATTATATATGTGATGTCATTTTGTATTGGAGAGGCCCTTCAGCATTCAATATCGACTATGATGTATAATTTTTTATTTGGCATCCACTACATATATATCAGTGATTTCTCCATATTTATGTGCCAATGTGTTTAGTTGATGTTGTTGTTGCTTTATATGTTTAAAATTTTGAAAAAAATGAATATATTTTGTATTTTTTAATGCTTGTCGTGGTTTTCCGATTTTTTGCCGAAACGATTTTTTCCGAACCCTCGCCAACTTTTTGCGAGGGTCCGGAAATAAAAACCTAGTACATATTCATTATGAACCTGTACTCTATTTTTATTTGATGTTTTTCATTTTTTCACTTTGTTTCAAATTTAATTAGAATTTCGTTAAAAATCTGTACTGGGTTTTTAATTTATTGTGTTATGGTGTTTTCTCTTTACTCAATTGGATAAAGCAATGGTGTATAATGAGATGAAAAGCGATTATTGAATATCCAAATAAAATAGCTAGAGGCAAAGAAGATGACGAGGAAGTAGGTTATGCATCATTTCAAAGATTATTAAACCAAGGGACCCAAGATAAATCAGTTCATTTCACCATGCCATTATAGATTAACCAATTTTAGTCAACTCCTCAAGGCACTGTGGAAAATATCAAATATCTTATTGACCTTGGAAAACTTGACATCAGGTGAAACCTATTTTCTTACAAGACCTGAAGATGAAACTTTTTATACTTCTGCCCTAGTTTACAACCCCCATTGGTCAAGCACAAGACATAAGCAACATTTTGATGATCTATCAGTAAGCTACCATGGCCTTCTACAAATTAACAATTAATAATGAACCCAAATGCAAGCACACAGATTATAGAATTCATATACAACCATCTCTAGCAGATTTGCAGATCAGCTGCCCTAAGTCCGAGTAATATTATCTTAAACACTTCTCTGCTAGCATAACAAGCTAAAGCATATATTGTATGCTTTAAAATGGCCATAAACAAGAATTGCAAATGAATATAAAGCTCTACTAGCATACCATCTACACAATGATCAGTGACAGTAGCAAACAGGCACTGTATCTAGTAGCCACATTACCTGTATATTAGGATTCCGATTTGCAGTCAGTTTTTACATTTGATATTCTAGCATCATACTACTCTCCTGTTCGGCACCTCTGGAAGTCGTAAGTTTTAAGAAACGTCAGTTAGATTTGTTATTCAGGTTAACAGTCTGCTCACTGAGGTGTGAAGGAGTGTTTAGTTGGCATCTTAAAGTCAAGCTGCAAAGGACTTGCTAGAAATCAGAAATTAAAAGCAGAGAAACGAATGAGGGGTCAGTTATAGCATGTGCCTCCCCAATTTGCTAACAAGACACCATGCTTGTCAAAAGTGATTATGGAGGTATCATCACAACTCAGCACTGTTGAATTCAAGTTCAGAGGAGAAAAATAAATTCAGAAATTTGGAAAAGAGTGTATCAGTGTTATGACATTCAGACTATAGCTTTTTGCCAATGAAAGTCCTTTCATAAATACTATTTGCCATCAGCCAAACGCATTCCATATCTCCCAAAGTATCACAGAAAATACTAAAGATTTCATTGATCTTGGAAGTCTTGAATCTGCAAGTAATAGCAATGGATCAGAATATATAACTGTACATTTTCCTTATATAATTATTTATATCATACTTATTTTTTCTCAAACACAACAAAGATATCATTTCAAAAAATCAGTTGACCATACCCAACAATCTCCATGAGCACTATTCAATGTAACAAGCAAAGTTTATAGATAAGCATTGTAATATTTCATATTTCTGCTGCAGCAATGTTTTTAGGTCTTAAACTCATGTATGAGTAAAACAAACTGCTCACAAAGAGATAGAACTACTCACATTCAAAATTTCAAATGAGTGAGCATTCCTAGAGACATATTTCCGGCCGACTGAAATGAGCCTCCTCCAATTTGTTCTAATTTACCATCCAAGTGAAATTCACAAATATCGATCGGAATGTCTTCTTCAGAATCCAGATGTGTAGAGGACTTGATAGATCAGATTCTAGTTTGATATCACCTATTTTCCTAGTCACAATTGTATGATAAACAGTTGAGAAATATAGCTCGAGCAGGAGCTTCTTGCACAAGTTAGGTGTGAACGAGTGAGAAGTGGTTCTAGACAAATTTTAGCGACCACTTACTAAAAGTGGGAAATAATACCATCTTGTAATTTCACTTATTAAATAAAAGTGAAAGTATAATTTCCCTAGATCTTTTAAATCTTAGAAATCTAAATGAAATATTCTAGAGATTCTAGAATATTAGTGAGTTAGATTTGAATTAATCTTAGCCATACACCTCATTGTTGAGATAAGGTGGTTGCTAGGATTAAGGAGATTAGTTACTAAGATTTGGAAATTAGTTCCTAAGATTTGGGAAATTAGTTGCTAGGATTGAGGAGATTAGTTATCTCTCTCAAAGCATAAATAGAACAAGATGGGAGAGGTTGAACACATAGATTTTGTATACCAAGAAGACTCAAGAGATAAGAGAGATCAATTGAGCAGATTCAGAGCACATGAGAGGAACCAAAGTCAAGTAGCAGGCCTATGTAGAGTCTGTACAATGTTGTACAGCAGATCAGGCGGGTAGATTCTCAGTTGTCCAGCAGGCAGATTTATCTCAGTAAGTGCAGATCTGATTTTTTTGTGTATACCGTACAGCTGTTAGTTTGAGGTTTCCCTATAAGCTTGAAATTTTAATGAAAAGCTTATTTGAGGGTGTAATTATTGGTGTATCATGTTTCTACTTCCGTTGTTTATATTTTCCATCTATATGTGTGACTATTTCATGTTCAAAATTTTAATTGTTATTAAAGTAATTCAAGATTTGAGTTATTTAATAAAGAAACATAGGACAACAATCACCTAGGGCTAGAAAATTTACATAGTATCAGAGCTTAGTCTCTGATTAAGATCAGGGTTTACAGCAGTAGATCAACTGCTGGAGTCAAAGACCAGCTGTTAGAGAGGGCTTCATTATTGTTGCTTGAAGGACAGCATTCTTGCAGGGCAGATTTTTTGTCTTATTTTCAGATTTGTGAAGTTTGTGAAATAGACCTCAGAGATGGTAGCAGCAAGCCTCAGATTGCCTCAGATTTGAGGACATATTAGACGGTGTCTCCAATTACTTGTCCTAGAAAGCCAGGGTAGCTGTAACTCCACCTATGGATCCGCAGGAGTTGGCAGCACATAAGAAGAAGGAAGTGAAAGTCAAGCGGGTGATCTTGGATGCCGTGAAGGATCATTTGATTCCTCATGTATCCGAGAAGAAAACAGCAAAGGAGATGTTCAATGCTTTGGTTAGTCTCTACCAGAGTGAGAACATAAACAGAAAGATGATATTACGGAACAAACTCAAATCCATAGAGATGACCAGATCATGCAGATCGTGATCAACATGCATCAATTGGGGAGAAGGTGGGCAATGTAGGGTTGGTGAACATGGCACTGAATGGATTCCCAACGTTATGGGAACCATTTGTCAAAAGTATCTGTGCTCATGAAAATATTCCTACCTTTGAAAGATTGTGGGATGATTGTATCCGGGAGGAGACTCGGATGGAGTCAAAACCCGGCAAGAAAGGTGGTGACAACAATCTATCCCTAATTGGTCAAACCAAGAAGGAAAAAGGAAAAAGACCCAGCAAGGGTAAGGGAAAGAGTGAGGATTCAACCTCACAAACAGGGAAGAAGGACTTGAGTAAAATCAAGTGCTTCATATGTCATAAGCAAGGACATTATGCATCTCAATTTCCGAACAAGAAGAGAGATAAAGGAAAGCAGCAGCATCAGGTAGCAGCCTCTGTTGAAACTCAGATGAGTGAGTTTTCCTCCAAGTTCGATAAAGACTTCTCTATGGTATCTTACCTTTCTACCAGTACGGTTCCGCAGAACGCTTGGTATGTGGACAGTGGAGCATCTAGGCATGTGACATTAGCCCAGGAGTTATTTTTAAGTCTAACAGAGCAGGACTCAGGAGTTCAAGTTGAACTTGGTGATGATGCCAAGTACCTAGTAGCAAGAGTTGGTACCATACTCTTTTGACTTCGGTCAGGTAACTCTTTAACTCTTTAGAGATCAAGAACTGACAAGTCCTTATTCGACCGAAGGAGTCTAGCCCAGAATCAGCTCAGGTGATCGAGGTTAGGGAAGGCAATTTATATAGGTTACGAGGTGAACCTGTTTGAGCCCTAGTTCACAACACAAACAACTTGTGTGAGTTGTGGCACAAGAAGATGGGGCACCTACATCATAAGGAATTGTCTATTCTGAGGGAGATAGTCACAGGTCTTCCAGATTTCAGCATTGAGCAGCAAGGTGTATGTAGAGGGTGCATGCTTGGCAAGCATGCCAAGGCTACTTTCCTAAATAGCGTGCATAGCTCTAAAGAGATTCTAGACCTAGTGCATTCAAATGTTTGTGGACTGATGTTAGTAGCATCAATCGTAGGAAGCATGTACAATTTTTCCTTCATCGATAATTTCTCTCACAAGACATGGATTTACTTCTTAAAGACCAAAGATGAGGTCTTTAACAAGTTTAAGGAATTCAAAGCCTTAGTTGAGAACCAGACAGGGAAGAAGATCAAGGTCTTGAGATCGGACAATGGGGGCGAGTATACCACCAAGGAATTCGAGGGTTTCAGCAAGGAGGCAGGGATCAAGAGGGAGTTGATTGTTTTGTACAATCCATAGCAGAATGGGGTTGCAGAGCGAAAAAATAAGTCCATCATAGGGGTTGCTAAGGCCATGATTCACGACCAGGACTTGCCAATGTTTCTTTGGGCAGAAGCATGCAACACAAGAATCTACATCCAAAACAGGTGTCCACACAAGATCTTGGAAGACAAGACAATAGAGGAGGCATTCACTGGTGTGAAAGCAGAAGTGAGTCATTTTCGCATTTTTGGTTGTCTAGTTTATATCCATGTACCTGTAGAGAAGAGGACCAAGCTCGAGCCCTCCAGCAGGAAGGGTTTGTTTGTAGGTTACAATGAGACATAAAGGCCTACAAGGTCTTCATTCCAGAGCAAAGGAAGAAAATCATGTTGAAATTAGTGCAGCTACAAGAGCCATTCTCCGGAGGATAGCTAAGACCCTAGCTGAGTTATGAGGCCCCCGGTACACTCCTAGGGTTCTTGGTCTGGGACCAAGCAGTTAGAGCCATGGCAAAAGACCCTAGTGAGGGCCCCCAGTATATTACTGAGGTTCTTGGACAAGGACCAAACAGTAAGTCCCTAGATGTGTTCTAGGGCCCCTAGATGTGTTCCAAGGAATCCTTGCTCGGTGCTTGGATTGATCCCTAGATGTGTTCCTTGATGGTTGATGATATAAGTCCCTAGATGTGTTCTAGGGCCCCTGGATGTGTTCCAAGGAATCCTTGCTTGGTGCTTGGATTGATCCTTGGATGTGTTCCTTGGTGGTTGATGATATAAGTCCCTAGATGTGTTCTAGGGCCCTTGGATGTGTTCCAGGGAATCCTTGCTTAAATGCTTGGGTTGATCCTTGGTCATGTACCATTGATGGATAAAGACCCTAGATGTGTTCTATGGCCCCCAGATGTGTTCTGGGGTATCCTGGTCTGGGACCAGGTGGTTCTTGATTGAATACCAAGATGTGATGATGTGTGATCTTCTTCTTCTCTCCCGAGATGGTCCATGGGACCTAGGAGCGGCTAGAAGATGGACATGACCACATCATTGGTTGTCCCTCTTATGTTGGGATGATAAAAGCTTATAAGTTATCATGAGACTTATGTGGACATCTTGCCATTGAAGAAGACCCCTTTGACTTTATCTTGTTACCTCCCCTTGCTTGGGCCTTGTCCTTCTTAATGTTATTGTGGTGTTGGTCTAGTCACTTTGACTTGTTGACTTTATAATTAATATTTTTTTTAATTAAAATATTAATTATTTCTTTATTATTATTTTTATTTAATTGAGTTTAATTAAACCTAAAATCTAGGGTTAATTTAATTAACCCTAACCCTCTTCCTAACCTATAAAAAGAACCTCACCTCTCATTCTCTTTAGACATTCTTACTCCCAATCTTCTCTTGATCAGATCTTATTGCGGCTACTCTTGCTCAGTTCTGAAATTTTGGTGCAGCCTACTTGAAGAGTGTTTCTATTTTTTGTTTGAGGGTTCGGCCTCCTTATGCTTTCTCTCTCTTGTTGTTTGGAGTCCTCTTGGGCTGGAGTAGGGTGTGGTTGTCCTATGTATGGTCTCCTCTTGTTTTATGAAGTGGTGCGGCCCTCTCCTCTTGCTACTATAGGTGTCGCGACCCCTCTTCTACCACTCATCCTTCCTCACTCTTGGTCTGATTTTCTGTGACTATCTTGATCAGTTTATTTTGGGTTATGGCCTCCTTGGAGTTTTCTTTTAGCTGGCTAGGAGCTTCATGGTTCCCCCTTTGTTGGGTGTTGGTACCGCAGCCTTTTCCCTCTTGTTGTGTATGAGTGGAGTGGACCCTCCTCTAGCTGTATATGTGTTGCGGCCTCCTCCACAGGTCCTTCTAGATTGTCGCTTGCCTATCCTAGGCTGCCTCTACCCCTCCTAGGCTACTACTAGCCCTTTTTCTTTGGTTGTTGAGGTGGTTCCAGTGTGGTTGTTGTCACTTATTATTTACAGCCTCTAGGGCATGTTAAGACAGCCCTAAGGCTGCTACTCAAAGTTGTCCATTTTTCTGTGACAATTCCTTACTTTTTGACAGTGTTTGCTTGGGTTGTTTGGGGTCTCTTTCACCCCCTTGTTTTTCATTGGGGTTTTTCCTTTTCAGCCCTGTACTTGATGCTGATTGGTTTTCTACACTAAGATCTTCTTAGCAAGATTGTCCATTTTAATCATGATGAGATCAAACCCTTCAGGGTTTGATCCATGACCTTCATTACTTTTCTGGGCATAAAGAAAGAGGATAGCTACACTTCAGGTACTTCTATAAATTGTTTTTGCTAAGGTAAGTTCAGATTTTGTTTTACTAATGTTTACTAGCTCAAGATAATATTCAGAAATGTTTTCTTCTATTCATGATTATTCCTAGTTTAAGATTAGTTCTCCTTAGCATGTTCAAATTTATGTTTTATGTATTTAATATACTTCAGAAGTTTTTGTTTAAGTGTTGATCTTTATTGTTGAAATTAGTGCAGCTGAAAGAGCCATTCTTCGAGAGGATGGCATAAGAACCTAGCTGAGATCTAGGGCCCCCAGTGCACTCCTAGGGTTCTTGGTTTGGGACCAAGTAGTTTGAGCCATGGAAAAAGACCCTAGTGAGGGCCCCCAGTGTATTTCTAGGGTTTTTAGTCAAGGACCAAGAAGTACGCCCCTAGATGTGTTCTAGGGTCCCTGGATGTGTTCCAGGGAATCCTTGCTCGATGCTTGGATTGATCCTTGGATGTGTTCCTTGGTGGTTGATGATGTAAGTCCCTAGATGTGTTCTAGGGCCCCTGGATGTGTTCCAAGGAATCCTTGCTCGGTGCTTTATTTTGGGTTACGGCCTCCTTGGAGTTTTCTTTCAGTTCGCTGGGAGCTTCATGGTTCCCCCTTTGTTGGGTGTTGGTACCGCAGCCTTTTCCCTCTTGTTGTGTATGAGTGGAGCGGACCCTCCTCTAGTTGTATATGTGTTGCGGCCTCCTCCACAGGTCCTTCTAGATTGTCGCTAGCCTATCCTAGGCTGCCTATGCCCCTCCTAGGCTACTGCTAGCCCTTTTTCTTTGGTTGTTGTTGATGTGGTTCCAGTGTGGCTGATGTCACTTATTATTTACAGCCTCTAGGGCCTGTTAAGACAGCCCTAAGGCTGCTACTCAGAGTTGTCCATTTTTCTGTGACAGTTCCTTACTTTTTGACAGTGTTTGCTTGGGTTGTTTGGGGTCTCTTTCACCCCCTTGTTTGTCATTGGGTTTTTTCCTTCAGCCCTGTACTTGATGCTGATTGGTTTTCTACCCTAAGATCTTCTTGGCAAGATTGTCCATTTATATCATGATGAGATCAAACCCTTTAGGGTTTGATCCATGACCTTCATAATTTTTCTGAGCATAAAGAAAGAGGACAACTACACTTCAGGTACTTCTATAAATTGTTTTTGCTAAGGTAAGTTCAGATTTTGTTTTACTAATGTTTACTAGCTCAAGATAATATTCAGAAATGTTTTCTTCTATTCATGATCATTCCTAGTTTAAGATTAGTTCTCCTTAGCATGTTCAGATTTATGTTTTATGTATTTAAGCTACTTTAGAAGTTTTTGTTCAGTAATAATCTAAGTGTTGATCATTATTGTTGAAATTAGTGCAGCTGAAAGAGCCATTCTCCGGGAGGATGGCATAAGACCCTAGCTGAGATCTAGGACCCCAATGCACTCCTGGGGTTCTTGGTTTGGGACCAAGTAGTTTGAGCCATGGCAAAAGACCCTAGTGAGGCAAAAGACCCTAGTGAGGGCCCCCAGTGTATTTCTAGGTTTCTTGGTCAAGGACCAAGAAGTAAGCCCCTAGATGTGTTCTAGGGCCCCTGAATGTGTTCCAGGGAATCCTTGCTCGATGCTTGGATTGATCCTTGTATGTGTTCCTTGGTGGTTGATGATGTAAGTCCCTAGATGTGTTCAAGGGCCCCTGGATGTGTTCCAAGGAATCCTTGCTCGGTGCTTGGATTGGTGGTTGATGATGTAAGTCCCTAGATGTGTTCTAGGGAATCCTTGCTTAAACGCTTGGGTTGATCCTTGGTCGTGTACCTTGGTGGATGAAAGACCCTAGATGTGTTCTAGGGCCCCCAGATATGTTCTGGGGTATCTTGGTCTTGGACCAAGTAGTTCTTGGTTGTGTGCCAAGATGTGATGATGTGTGATCTTCTTCTTCTCTCCCGGGATGGTCCCTGAGACCTAGGAGCAGCTAGAAGATGGACATGAACACATCACTGGTTTCTCCTTTTATGCAGGGATGATAAAAGCTTATAAGTTATCATGACACATATGTGGACAGTTTGTCTTTGAAGAAGACCTCTTTGACATTGTCTTGCAGAGTCCCCTTGCTTGATTCTCTTTCTACATCTTGCTTGATATTTGAGTTGGTCTTTTATAATTCACTTTGACTTATTTGACTTTGTGATTAATATTTTAAGTAATTAAAATATTATTTTTTATTTATTTTATTATTTAGGTTTTTAATTAAACCTAAATTCTTACCCTTCCCTTAACTATAAATTAAGACCTACCCCTCTCTCATTTTACACTCACTTTCTCTCCTCTTCTAAGTCTGATTTTCTGCAGCTATCTCAGATTAGCTCTTGTGTTGGGTGTACAGCCTTCTTGGTGGACTCTCTCTTGTTTGAGGTGCTGCCTCCTGGGTGTATGTGTTCCTCTTGTTGGCTGGTGGTTATTGTTGGTCCTCTTTCTGCTGGGTGGTGGAGCCACGGTCCTCCCTCCTGCTGTGTATGAGTGTCGCGGACCTGCTGGAGGTGCCGCAGCTTTCTTTGGGCCTCTCTCCTAGCTGTCGTTGTGTGTTGTGAGGGTGTCGCTGCCTCCTGGCAGCCCTTTGGCTCCTCCTCCCTTCCTTATTGCTGCCGTTGTGTGTTGTGAGGGTGCCGCTGCCTCCTGGCAGCCCTTTGGTTCCTCCTCCCCTCCTTCTTGTTGTCGTTTTGTACCTTAAGGGTGTCACTGCCTCCTGGCAGCCCTTTGGCTCCTCCCCTTGTAATTGGTGGGGTTATTACCTGTTTTCCCTAAGGTTGTTGTTGCCTTCTACTACAGTTTACCAGTTTCTGCTTTGAGGGTTTTATACTTCAGTTTGTCTTGGACAGTTTTGGTTGAGCCTTTCTTGTGGTCTTTGCGTTTTTCTATTTCAGCCCTTTCTCTTGCTGAGTTCTTCTTGATAAACTGTCCACTTACAGATCATGATGAGATCAGATCAAACCCTTGAGGGTTTGATCCATGACCTTCATAGCTTTTCTGAGCATATAGAATGAGGACAGCCATACATCAGGTACCTCTTTATTTTATTTTGCTACGGTAAAGTTCAGATCTGATGCTACTATTGTTTACTTATGTTTCTAGCTTAGTTTAATATTAAGAAATGTTATTTTTATGTTCTTGATCAATCCTAGATTAAGTCTGTTCTCTTTAGCACATTCAGTCTTGCATTTTCAGTATTTCATCTACTTCAGATTTTGTTTTAAAGTGCTGATCTGTATGTACTGTAGAGTTCATTTTTTTGAAAATACATCTCTGTTTTATTTCCCCTAAAAATCTAACATGGGATCAGAGCTTGGGGTGTGATAAGAGCTCAATAGTGGCAGACTTTTGAGCCTGCATAGATCCTTGTTTTAGGGTTTGTTTTGCAGCTCAGCAGCAAGCCTATTTTTATAATCAGATATGGAGATCAGGCAACACCACAACAATTTTCACTTTGTAAATTGTGTGGTTAGTGGCTTTATTTTCTTCTTTGTTTCATGAATTATGGGTCTGAACAAATACATGCACTTGTTTCCACAAGTCATCACACACTAATTTTCATTCAAGGCTGTGGTATAACACTTATGGTTTGCATTCTTTTGCTGGCACTTAAAATGGATTCTTAAAGCTTAAGAACATCAGCCTCAAAGATATTTTGACTCATGTGGAAGGATGATTTTCAATTAGTATCATAATCCTTAAGTGGTATTGTAATTTCCTCACACGCTTTACTCTAACATTACAATACACTTCAAAGCACCTGTTGTTATTCACTGGATCACTAACCTTTGGAACCTTCACATTTCCTTAGTCTGTAATATGGGGCTACCAAGGTGATAGCAGGTTAGACCTCTAGGCTCTCCTGTTTGAGAGTAGGACTTTTCTTCTTAGGGTAGAGTTTTGTGAGCTAGCAGGTCCTTCCTCTATGCACATACAGGGTGCATTCAAGAGGGAGATTACATCAGTAGCAGAGGCACAACCTTGTGGTTGTTTTTCAGATTTATCAAGGTGGATTGGCACAGCACTTGAACATGCTTTGGGTTCTCTCGTGCAAGTGAAGGCACACTTCCAGCCTTTTCGGACTAATGCATGCAGTGAATATACAGCAGAGAGTTTTTAGACAACATGCATAGTGCATGTGCTCTCAGAGTTAAAATGTTTCTGCATTTTCACATCTGAGTGCATTAGGGTACAAATTTTCAAAAAGAATTTAAGAGTGGGACAACAAATAAATAGCACCCAGCACAGAGATCAGTCCCAGTAATTGACAGAAATAAAACAAAAAAAAGGGGGACTCTTTGCTGGGTTTTTTTTATGAAGTATTAAGACTCCAAACAAAATATTACTTTCCCACACCATGTATTGATATCTCTTGTTGGCAGAGTTTTGTTTCAGCCTCAGACTTTGATAAAGTATGACAACTGTAACAGCCTTCATTTCCATACAACAACTAACATAATACAAGAAACAGTGTAAGAAAACTATATTACCTATTGAAGACTGCCTTAGCATTGAGATCAATGTTGAAGGAGTATTTCACTTGAGTATAATAAATAATCCTTGAGAACTTTGACAAATACTTGCACATAAATGATTTTTTCTTTGTCAAGTCTTTTTACTGTGTAGTATCTTGACATTTGAAGTATAAGAATAACAGTGCTGTCTCATGGTGAAATCTTTCCTATCCAGCAGCTTGATCTCAGTTTTGGGCACTTAAAATTTTACTTTATTTCACTAACTTTGAAGTTCTTAGTGCTGATCTTGAAACAGTAGTATAATTCCTTGATTGACACTCTTAAGGCTTCTACCTTCACTGGTTATGGATATTTTCTTACACTACTCATCTACAAGCATATCTGTGATGGAAATCAGGCAATTAAAGCAATTTGTGAAGCAGCCAGATCTATGATACACGATCAGAATCTTCCGTTGTCTATTTGGGCCGAAGCTGTGAGTACCGCAGTCTATATTCAGGATAGATGCCCTCATAGAGCCCAAGAAGAGAAAACTCCAGAAGTTTTTCAGTTGATCACTTGAGAATCTTTGATAGTCCTGTCTACATTTATATACCTAAAGAAAAGAGGACTAAGCTAGAGCCCTCTGGAAAGAAAGGAACTTTTGAGGGATACTGTGAGACCTCCTAAGCATATCGAATCTATGTACCGGGGAAAAAGTACATAGAGGTCAGTAACCTTCCTTGTGGAAGCTATTTTTCGTTGGTCCAGAGAACTTGCAGAGGAGCAGGAAGCTCCATCTCCAGATCCTTCAAAATCATAACTTTTAGATGAGCAGAGGGAGAAGGCCAAGAAAGCCTTCAGTGGATCCCATAAAGGATTCTGTTGAGTTTCCCACAGAGAAACTTCCTGCCAAAAGGAAGCCAGATTGGTGCCACTTAAAGGAAACAAAAGGACATTGCAGCACCTAAAGGTACCTTCAAAGAAAGCAAGAAACCAAATAAATACTCAGGTCTGATAGCTCAGTTGAATCTTGTGACTAATTCAGAACTTTCCTTTTTGAAGAGGCTGCCAAACTTTAAGTGTGAAAGGATGCCTTGATAGAAGAGTACAAGTCAATAGTGAAGAATGATGTATGGGAAGTGATCCCAAGACCTCAAAGCAAATCGGTAGTAACCACTAAACAGATTTACAAAATAAAGCATGCAGCAGATGGCAGTATTGGCTAGATTTATGGCTCATAATTTATCTCAGGAAAAGGAAAATGATTAAGATAAAATCTTTGCTTCAATTGCCAGTTGAGAAAGAAGTTTATATCGGACAACCTGAGAGTTTTGTGATCCATGGGAAAGAATCCCATGTCTGCAAACTCAAGAAAGCCTTGTATGGATTGAAACAAGCTCCGAGAGCTTGATATGGAAAAATTGTCGGTTTTCTTCAAAGTCTTGGGTTCTCCAAGAGTATAGCAGATCCTAATCTTTATATAAAGATTGTGAAGAATCATCATGTCATCTTGGATGATTTTTTTTCTTTACCAGAGAGGAACATCTGATAGCCCTAGACTAAGAGGGAGTTATCAACAGAATTTGAAATGAAGGACTTGGGTCTCATGCATTACTTTCTTGGCTTAGAGGTGTAGCAGAAATCGGGTGAGATCCTTCTCTCACAAAGCAAGTATGCAGTTGATGTGCTTCGAAGTTTTGGCATGTTGGACTATAAGTCCATGTCCACACCTATGATTTCTAACCTGAAGAAGTTACAAGATCAAGCTCCAAGTTCAGATCCAGAAGACCCCACCGTTGTAGACCAGACATACCAGACCAGACATTTGCTATGTAGTGAATGCCCTCATCCAGTTCATGTGTGAACTGAAACATATTCATATGGTTGTTGTTAAGCAAGTTCTTAGATATACGTCCAATGGAGGGGTAATGCTTCATGGTTTTACAGATTCAGATTGGATGGGTAGTACAGTGGACCGGAAGAGTACTTCCGGATATTGTTTCAGTTTGGGTTTAACTACGATCTCCTGGTCCAGCAGGAAACAGGGCTCCATAGCCGAGAGCACTACAGAGGCAGAATACATTGCTGCAAGTGTTGCTAGTAGAGAAGCAATGTGGCTCAGAAAGCTACTCTCAGATTTGTTCATTGCTGAGTTGGAATCCACAATAATCCACTGTGATAACCAGAGCTATATAAAGCTCTCTGAGAATCCGGTGTTTCATGACAGCTTGAAACACATTGAGATGAGATATCACTATGTTCGGAACATGGTGCAAAAGAACATTCTTAGTATTCAGTATGTTTCGACGGCGGAACAAACCGCAGATATTTTGACCAAGCCTTTGTCCTTGACAAAGTTAATGTACTTTCGAGACAAGCTTAGTGTTGTTGAGCATGCCTCTCTTGTTGAGAGGGAGTGTTGAAATTAGTGCAGCTGCAAGAGCCATTCTCTGAAAGCATGGCATAAGACCCTAACTGAGATCTAGGACCCCCAGTGCACTCTTGGGGTTCTTGGTTTGGGACCAAGTAGTTTGAGCCATGGCAAAAGACCCTAGTGAGGGCCCCCAGTGTATTTGGACCAAGAAGTAAGTCCCTAGATGTGTTTTAGGGCCCCTAGATGTGTTCTAGGGAATCCTTGCTCAGTGCTTGGATTGATCCTTGGATGTGTTCCTTGGTGGTTGATGATGTAAGTCCCTAGATGTGTTCTAGGGCCCCTGGATGTGTTCCAGGGAATCCTTGCTCGGTGCTTGGATTGATCCTTGGATGTGTTCCTTGGTGGTTGATGATGTAAGTCCCTAGATGTGTTCTAGGGCCCCTGGATGTGTTCCAAGGAATCCTTGCTTAAATGCTTGGGTTGATCCTTGTACCTTGGTGGATGAAAGACCCTAGATGTGTTCTACGGCCCCAGATATGTTCTGGGTTATTCTGGTCTTGGACCAGGTAGTTCTTGGTTGTGTGCCAAGTTGTGATGATGTGTGATCTTCTTCTTCTCTCCCGGGATGGTCCCTGAGACCTAGGAGCAGCTAGAAGATGGACATGACCACATCATCGATTTCTCCTCTTATGCAGGGATGGTAAAAGATTATAAGTTATCATGAGACATATGTGGACAGTTTGCCTTTGAAGAAGACTCCTTTGACTTTGTCTTGTAGACTCCCCTTGCTTGATTCTCTTTCTACATCTTGCTTGATATTTGAGTTGGTCTTCTATAAGTCACTTTGACTTATTTGACTTTGTGATTAATATTTTAAGTAATTAAAATATTAATCTTTATTTATTTTATTATTTAGGTTTTTAATTAAACCTAAATTCTAACCCTTCCCTTAACTATAAATTAAGACCTACCTCTCTCTCATTTTACACTCACTTTCTCTCCTCTTCTAAGTCTGATTTTTTGCGGCTATCTCATATTAGCTCTTGTGTTGGGTGTACGGCCTTCTTTGTTCCTCTTGCTGGCTGGTGGTTATTGTTGGTCCTCTTTCTGTTGTGTGGTAGAGCCATGGTCCTCCCTCCTGTTGTGTATGAGTGTCGCGAACCTGCTGGAGGTACTGCAACTTTCTTTGGGCCTCTCTCCTAGCCGTCGTTGTGTGTTGTGAGGGTGTCGCTGCCTCCTGGAATCCCTTTGGCTCCTCCTCCCTTCCTTCTTGTTGTCGATGTGTGTTGTGAGGGTGTCGCTGCCTCCTGGCAGCCCTTTGGCTCCTCCTCCCTTCTTTCTTGCTGTCGTTGTGTACCTTAAGGGTGTCGTTGCCTACTGGCAGCCCTTTGGCTTCTCCCCTTGTGATTGGTGGGGTTATTACCTGTTGTCCCTAAAGTTGCTGTTGCCTTCTACTACAGTTTCCCAGTTTCTGCTTTGAGGGTTTTATACTTCAGTTTGCCTTGGATAGTCTTGGTTGAGCCTTTCTTGTGGTCTTTGGGTTTTCCTATTTCATCGCTTTCACTTGTTGAGTTCTTCTTGATAAACTGTCCATTTACAGATCATGATGAGATCAAACCCTTGAGGGTTTGATCCATGACCTTCATAGCTTTTCTGAGCATATAGAATGAGGACAGCCATACATCAGGTACCTCTGTATTTTATTTTCCTAAGGTAAAGTGCAGCGTTGAATCTACTATTGTTTACTTATGTTTCTAGCTTAGTTTAATATTCATAAATGTTATTTTTTTGTTCTTGATCAGTCCTAGATTAAGTCTGTTCTCTTTAGCACATTCAGTCTTGTATTTTCAATATTTCATCTACTTCAGATTGTGTTTTAAAGTGTTGATCTGTATGTATTGTAGAGTTCAATTTTTTGAAAAAACATCTTTGTTTTATTTTCCCTAAAAATCTAACATTTATCTACAGTAGTGATCAATTTTAAAGGATATTATTGGTTTTATTTTCCCTAAAATTCTAACAATAAGCAGGGATGTAAAGTTCGAGGAATACTTTGCATCCAAGAAGTCTCATAAGCCTATTACAATGACAGAGGATGAGGAGCAGGAAGCTCTAAAGGATGAGCCAAGGTCACCAGTGGCTTTCAGTTCAGGGCAGCAGCCTTCAAGTGAGGAGCAGGAGACATTAGCCCCTTCAAGTTCTGTCCAAAAACCCCGATGGTCCTCTCAGACATTGAGGGATGCTCAGGACTACGTTGAGGATCGTAGGAGCACGTTTAGGGAGAGCAGACCTCCAAAGAAGTTCCCGAACTACATGGCATTGATAAGCATCATCATAAATTCTAAGCCTTCCAATTATCAGGAGGCAGCAGACCGGCAGGTATGGCAGGATGCCATGGTGGAGGAGTACACCTCCATCATGAAGAATGATGTTTGGGACATAGTGCCAAGACCGGAGGGGAAGTCAATAGTAACTTTCAAGTGGCTCTTCAAAATCAAGCATGTTGCAGATGGCAGCATCGAGAATTTTAAGGCGAGGTGTGTGGCGAGAGGGTTCTCCCAGAAAGAGGGAGTGGACTATGAGGAGACATTTGCTCCAGTCACCAAGTGCACTTCCATCAGAGCAGTTACGTATTTAGTTTCTTTTATGGGATGGAAGATACATCAGATGGATGTGAAGACAACTTTCATTAATGGGATCATTGAGGAGGAAGTGTACATAGAACAGCCTCAGGGCTCTGAGGTAATGGAAGGGAGTCCCATGTTTACAGGCTTAAGAAAGCCTTGTGCAGACTCAAGCAGGAACTAAGTGATGCAGATTTAGGAGCAGAACGAACTGATTAACAGAATGAATACAATACGCACAGAGATAGGAAGAATAACACAAATATTCAGTGAACAATATCTTCTATTAAATAATGAAATAGGCTGAAACTGTAAAACTGCATAATTGAAACTTGCTCGAATGGTGGTAGCTATCTCTGAGAAGAGATGTGGCTACTACGCGCATCCGTCTGAGCAGAATGGATTACAATGAGGCTCCAGAGGCCCTTTTCATATTACTCGTGAATGTCAAAACCCTAAACATCCAAAAACCTAACCCTAGAAGGTGAAATGCCAAAACTCATGTGGGCCCTATGGGTAAGTTGGTGTAAATTGGTACCTCAACTTCCTAGGATTGTAATTTTTGCATATGACCTATGTTTTAGGCGCGTGATAGCCCGTTGGAAAGGTCTTTCGGAGAACTACACATTCTACTGTCAGACTCTGACTTTGTCTGCAGTCTGACTGTGGCGAGTCAAGAAAACAACATTTAGGGCCCCAAAACAGCCCTGGAAGTACATCAAGATGTGTTGACATGAAAACATACAAAATAAGTCAGTTGGATTAGGCGAGAGGCCACCCGTATCCACCTGGAGAATGTATGAGGCTTCAAACAGCCACAGAAGTGTAGAACTCACAATTATAAAGCAGCACAGAAAGACGTGTTGAATCAAAAACGGACACGAGGAGCCAATTGGAATAGGTGGGTGGCCACCAATATCCACCTGGATCAATCCTCCCCCCTTAGGAAGCAATGGTCTCCATTGCGTTGAGTTCCCCCATCAGGTGAGGAAACTTCTGTTGGATTTGGCCCCGGGTGAGCCACTTGCTTTGGTGTAAGAGTTGTCCTGCCTTGACAACCCGATAAAGCTAGATCCGCTACTGGCGAGTGCATGTTGACCGCCTATTCAACTAGGGGGTCAACTCCATGTACCATGAAGATATGCATCAACAGACGCAAACATGTCGAAGACTAATTGGTTCTACAGGGCATTTTTGCTCCAGCACACAGTTTTGTAAGCGGGATTACCGCACCCCTTCGTGGGTTAATATTGTAATAGGTCTACATGGATCATAATTAGGTCAATTGCCTTGGGATTTCTTCATTAGGAAAGTTCCTTTCACTGAGTGTTTTTTATCCTCGGGAGGTTAATGTGGCCTAACCAGCCGGGTTAATCTCCCTTGAGTTTTTCACTCCCACTAGCAATAAATCCTCTAAAGTGGTGAAAGCCGTTCTAATGAAGTCATTCTTAGGTAGCTAGTGTTTAATAATGTTGTAAATGACCATGTAAGACAGCACGCAAAATTTCGCAGAATTCCGTCGAGTTTAGCTAGGTTTTTTTTAAGGTTGGGAATTAATTAATTAATTAATTAATTAATTCTAGATAATTAATGTAAAACTTAGGTCCCGGGATTTTTGATAGGGGTATTTATACTAAAAAAAAAAGATAAAGAGACCCCCTACACCCGTGGACCAAGTTTCAACTCAGTCGGACAAGTTTTGTTAGGGTTTTTGTCCACTTAGGAGTTTTTTCGGAAAACAACGATTTTAATTGTTGAACCCAGGACATGGGAAAATGTCAATTTTGTAATAGTTAGTCAAATAAGGTGAAGTAAGTGATAATTCATGATGAGAGGGACCCCACCTAACCCACCTAACCCATTCCTAACCATTACCTATCCTTTTACCCACACTTTAATTTAATTCCCACTAAAAGCTTGCGTAACCCATATGAGGAATACGTCCCCCTCCCACGTAATAGTTGGAAACTTACCTATTAATCTAAAACGTGGGTCCCTTCCTCCTCTTTTACGCCTTGCCTTACCTTACCCATCCACGTCCCCATTGGGAGTGTGTCCTACACACTCTCCCACTCAAACCTCACACATCCCTTTAACTCACGTCTTTCCTCTCTAAAATGTGGAAACATCTTTTTTAAATTGGAAATTGGCTTTGAATAAAAGTGTGAGTCCCTCCCTTCCACCTCTCACATGCCATTTAGGCGTGTGCCATCCACACTCCCCACTCATCCCTCCACACGCTTTCACTTCACCTCAAGCATTTCCTCTTACACTCACGCTTTCACTTTGGAATGAGATGGAAACATCTCATTTGGAAGTGGAAACCTCAAGCATAAAGATGGAATTTGCGTTTAATGCATGTGTGTGATCTCTTCCTTAAACCTATACGCCTCTCTCAGGTGGCCACTTCACCCTTCCAGTCCCCTCAATTGCCAATTTCGCCCTTACCCTAAAAGCTCACGCTTTTCTTCTCTTGAGTTGGATTTGTGACACTTGTTGAAGATCCAAAGGAGGTTTCTTGGTCTCTCAAGGCTATATAAGAAACCTCTCACTCCCTCATTTAACACCTTTCATTATTGTACTGTTATGCTACTATTTTCTCACCATCCCCCTCTCTCTCTCTCATTACTTTCACATTGCTTCACTGGTTATGCTCTTGAAGAGCTTGTAGCAGCATTGTGCTACAACCTCTTCCCATTTGATAATACCAGAAACAGCTTTGGAGGAAACTGTAGCGTTCAAGATTAGTATGGATGTGCCACTTATTGTGAGGTGATATCATTTTTTAATCTTTTGTGTTTTGATCAACAGTTGCTCAAGTAAATTAGTTTACTAGGCTAGGTGAGGCAATAGTGTAGTTGCCCATCTATATATTTCGTGCATGCTTATAATATAAACTATGTTGTGTTATCTATGCATGCAAGATATTATCTGTTGTTCCATCTCACTTCTGGTTTAAGTTTTGCAGATCATCTCTAAGGGGTTGTTGGGATAAGTTCAAGGACGAATTTACCCTCATCTTCACTTAAACTTCACAAGCGTTTCTTGTCCTTCTCCCTCATTCTTTCATTTCAGATTTTAGTAGCTAACTTGCTTAGATAGGTCAACTGAATCATTATAATTTTCTGGTTTTTGTATGTACGAAATTTCTACCTAAAAACAGAAATTTCAAAACATTTTTGAGTGTATTGCAGCATAAATCAGCGAACAATAGCTTGCTGATTTTCGCAGATTCTCGCCAAGACAAGAGGCCATGCTGCCCAATTTTCAGCACAATACACCTTCAAGTCATTCCTTTCAAAGTGGTAACAATTCCTTCTTATTTCTCCTTCATTCTAAACATTGTATGCAAGCCCAAAGGAGATGTACCCAAGAGGCTTGCCTTCTTTTCTTTTCAATCTTATTTTTTTGCAAGTATTAGTTAGATTTCTTTGGGTTTTTCTTTGATTAGTTTAGTTAGTTTAGATGTGATTTCTTACATGCATGCTAAATTCGGAAATAATCTAGAGTAGATATCACACCTAAACGCTAGATTAGAGCCTGTGGAAGCATAGTTGATCTTTGCTTTCATCTTTTATTTTGCATGCAAGTCATTTACCTTTCAGTATTTAATTCTTATACATGCATGCGAAAACCGATAATCTTAAAGGGCTTAATTAATCATTCTTTCAATCTCGCAAGTTACTTTCAGTTCTTATATTTTACATGTGCAATCTAATAAACTAAGAACTTAATCATTAATTATGGTTTGGTCCCCAAGGCCCTTTCCGGAAATTATAATTTAAACTTGCAATCTGTATTCAAAGGCCTCAGCGTTCTTAATCTTCGGTTTCGGTTTCACAAGCATTTTTAGTTCCTAACTTCTACATGCGATAGTTTCATACATTAAAGACTTAATTTGCAATTTCAGTGTCTAAAGGCTTCAACCTCCATATTATTTAATCTTTCAATTTTAGTACTTTGGCGACTTTTGAGCAAGCTACAAGCACTCAAACACACATTGCAATACTTATCTCATAGGTCTAAAATAAATTAATCAGACTTAATAGGACACCATAACTCACCATCTTCGCCATTTAAAACGAGGTCGGAGGAAGGCAACAGAAGGTGCTAGGCCAGGGGAGGTCTCACGACGCGCGGCGTCCTTTCCGGGAGTACTCTGATCTTAGGGCTGACCTATGAAATTAGGGTAGGCCTCGTTGCCTCACTTCTTAAGCATCTAGCAGTCACTTGGTAATTGGGGGAGAAGAGTTTTGGGTTGACACCTAGATAGGGTTAAAATTAATCACACTTAATCACTTAACTCAAATCTTCGTCTACAACATCTGCAATTTAATTTTACACTTGCAAGCACTGATCCCATTATCTTTTTACATTCATATCCAAGTCCTTCATATGTTGTAGAATAATTGCTTAAGTGGTTATATCTCTTAGCTGGGTACTTCATTTTTCAAGCATTTCATCTATCTTGTATCCCTGTATCTATGGTGTGATCCTTCAAGAAGTGCGCATCCACCTGGAGCCATTCTCTTGACTGGGTCTTGAGTGCTTTGCGTCTTTTGGCCATTGAAAAACAGTCCAACAGAATTCTATCTGTTGTGAGCATGCTTGGCTTGATGTGTTGATCATCCTTGCATCTTTGAATATCTTTTTTTCCTGCACATTTCAAGCACTTGTTAATATCTTGTATCTATTGTATCTAGCTTAGTCTTAATCTGTATATCTTAGGTTTTCTTTCTGTGTATCTTGTATCTAATCTAGTTTAGCTTGTATATTTCATATATTCTTTTGTATCTATCTTGTTATTATTTTGTAATCTTTGTAACTTGTAATTATCTTGTAACGAACATCCCCTTTACTTAGTTGACCCCTTGCGCAATCTTAGGCACTAGTCTTAGTTGTCCTAGGAAAAGGCTTGACTTTCATACTTAGATAATTGCATCTTGCACTTGTTGTTTAACATCATAGGCTAGTTTCCCCCTAACCATTTAACCAATTAAAATCAACTCCTAGATCATTAAACTCTAAATCCATCTAGTAACTAAGGTCTACCCCCCTTGGCTTCTCTAGGAGTTAGCCTAGACGTAAGACGTTCAAGTCAAAGTGACAGCGTGGACTTTGAACCTAGGCATTGTGCCTCCGAGAACACACTAAGTGAGCAGGACTTAGCTCACGTTTGCAAGTGTGTATAAGGACGGCAACAGTGCCCTTAACCTGTGTGTCCACTATTTGATCGATGGATGCCTTTTCCATGCAGTCAAGGTTGAGATCTGATGGTGTCAGTTGTTCGGCAATCTTAGAGGTGTCCAATAATGGTGTAAAATATCGCCGAAGGAGGTCCACATTGAATACCGGATACAGACCAAGGAAGGGTGGAGTGTTGAGCTCAAAATCATTTCTACCCACAACCTTGGTGATAGTGTAAGGTCCATAACGAAGTGGCCGAAGCTTCCGATGGGGCCCAGTGAGACGCTCCTTCTGCAAATGTAACCAGACTTTGTCTCCAACCTGAAACTGGTGTGGTACCCTGTGTTTATCATGGCATTGCTTGTACTTAGCATTGGATTTCTGCAAAATCCCCTGGACCTGTTGGCAGATGTGCTGAATCCGCTCAATGAATCTAGTGGCTTTGTCAATCGCAGACTGATCAGGGGAAGAGTCGGTCTGTGCGGTGGCAAGAGGAAGGGAAACATCAATGGGTTCCAAGGGTTGGAATCACAGACCCATCTGAAATGGGCTATCATCGGTGGAACCAGTGTTACCAACATCGGCAGCGGAAAAAGGTCCGAAAACGAAAATATCGGCAATATCGGGGAAAATATCGGTAAATATTGGAAAATGTCGTAAGAAGGAAAAAAATACAAAAATATTCATTTTTTTTCAATTTTTTAAATATCTAAAGCATCAACAACATCAAATAAATGCATTTCCACATAAATATGAAAAAATAACTCATATATAAGATGTATAAGATGTCTAGTAAACTTGAATGCATCACAGATCAACACTGAATCATGTCCTGACTCTAAAGCCTCAAAATATCATAAAAAAATACAATAAATGTATCTCATCATCATGAGTTATCTACAATG
>ML777032.1:1672168-1684833 GCA_009831015.1 Picea engelmannii | reverse complement strand
ATGTTGCAATATTGTCAATCTTGAAATCCTGAAAACCATTAAGTCTGCTGAATTTTGAATGGGACCTAAAATTCTACTTTCTTCATATGAAGTCCAATGAGGTTGGAACCACTCTCAAACATCCTGAAACAATTAATGGTATTGTTAAAAATTTAAGTAAAAGGATGAAAATGAAAGGTAAAGGAGAATGTCACTTTTACTTTAAGAATTTAATATTACCATTAATCAGTATATTACTAGCCTCCTTAACTACGTTTTCGCCTCTTGCTCCTTTGCTCCCCAAACCCCACACTTTGTTTGCAAAATGACGCTTTAAAACTCAAAAAAAAAAAGTGAAAATCGGGCTTTATTTCCGGCCTGTCCGCGCCCAAAAGATATTTTCGCTCGTAGCGCGATATTATCGCGCCATCTACGATAATATCGCGCTATTTTCAAAATCTCGAAAACAGCGCGCTATTTTCCTCGATATTATCGCCGAAGTGGATTTTGCCGATAATATCGTAAATAGCGCGATATTATCGCGATGTTGGTAACAGAGGGTGGAACTATGGAGAGCCCTGTTGTAACTGTGTTAGACATATGGGAGACTCTCGTCCCATGTACGGGGATGTTTAGAATTGTACATGCACAGGATGTGCACAATCATCCAATTGACGACCTCGGTTTGGCCATCGGTTTGGGGGTGGAAGAAGTGGATTTTGTGAGCTTGGTGTCCAACAGAGACCAGAGACTCGATCAAAAGTTGATGAGGAACCTGTTGTCTCGATCGGAGATGATGGTTTGTGGTAACCCAAAGTGAACCCAAACTCGTTCGAAGAAGAGCTTGGCAGTATCTGCCGCTATGACATTCTTCTTACAGGCTGTGAGGATGGCCATCTTTGAAAACCGATCAACAACCACAAACACACAATCATGTTCGTGCTTGGTGGACGGAAAACCCGACATGTAATCCATGGAGATGGATTCCCACGACTTCTCGGGAATAGGAAGAGGGGTGTATAAGCCTTGCTTCTTGATGTTCGGCTTGGCAATGGCGCAGGCAGTGCAAGATCTGATATATTTGTTGACGTCCTATTGAAGTTTCGGCCAATAAAAATGTTAGGTATCATTTTCAGGATTAACTGCGTAGTGTAAGTCATTAATCTATGACCCATGTCCATGAGTCTTAGTCGCAACTGACCAATAATTCTCATGATTTGAATAGTCCACTTAGCACTCATTGCATCGGGTGATGCTCACAGGGGTGAAGAAATGGGATTGAACCCAGCGAAACGAATCCCATAGCATCAATCATCACTTTCGGGGCTTTCACCCAGTAACCAGGACTTCCCAGGTGGTCACCCATCCCAAGACGCCTCTAGCTCAAGCGCGCTTAACTGTGGAGTTTTTCCCCACAATCAAGCCCACTTAACTTGCTACCCCATTTGCAAAACCTTAGCAAGTATTGTGCCTTATGAACTATCCAGTTAGAGCTCCCTTCACTCTTATTATTCAAGCATAGAGGGGATTCCGCAGTGAAACATATTATGTATCATTTTCGGGATTAACTGCGTAGTGTAAGTCATTAATCTACGACCCATATCCATGAGTCTTAGTCGCAACTGACCAATAATTCTCATGATTTGAATAGTCCACTTAGCACTCATTGCATCGGGTGATGCTCACAGGGGTGTAGAAATGGGATTGAAACCAGCGAAACGAATCACATAGCATCAATCATCACTTTCGGGGCTTTCACCTAGTAACCAGGACTTCCCAGGTGGTCACCCATCCCAAGAGTTGATCACCTGGGAAGTCCTGGTTACTGGGTGAAAGCCCCGAAAGTGATGATTGTGGTTTCAATCCCATTTCTTCAACCATGTGAGCATCACCCGATGCAATGAGTGTTAAGTGGACTATTCAAATCATGAGAATTATTGGCCAGTTGCGACTAGGACTCATGGATATGGGTCATAGATTAATGACTTACACTACGCAGTTAATCCCGAAAATGATACCTAATATGTTTCACTGCGGAAGCCCCTCTATGCTTAAATAAAAATGTTTCTGAAGAACGGCCATAGTTTTCTCTACGCCAAAATGTCCTGCCACCCGACTGTAGTGGGCTTCCCAAATCATCTTTGCACGCTTGCTTGTAGGAACACAGAGATGGCCAGGGTGGCATAAGAGTCCGTCCTGAATGTGAAAATCAGTGGCAGTGGTGCATGTACCCAAGAGCTGATATATGGTGGCGAAATCCGGATATCGCTGGTAAATTTGGGGCCACTCCGATGTTTCATGTCCACAAGAATGGAGCACAGTGGTAAGTGCAGCCATAGGAGGCCGACTGAGGCAGTCAGCGACACGATTGGAGATACATGTCTTATACTTGATGTTGAGATGGAACTGTTGCAGGTAGGTGGAGCACTTCTGATGGCGGTCATTCTGCAATTCCCCGTGTCTGTATGAACTGCAGAGGCTTGTGATCAATGTGTATGATCGTCTCTTTCCCCAGAATGTAATGTTTCCATTGATAGAAGGCTTATACAATTGAATACATTTCCTTGTCATAGGTGGGGTATTTTCGGACAGTATCGGAGAGTGTCTCACTATGCTATGCCACCGGTTGCCCATGTTGAGTGAGAACTGCACCCACAGCATAGTCAAATGCATCAGTCTCAATCTCGAATGGTTGTTGCAGATCGGGCAAGGATAGTACTGGAGTTGAGCACAAACGATGTTTCAGATCTTCGAATGCTCGTTGTTGCTCCTTCCCCCACATGAACTTGGCCCTACCACCTCCCTTGGTCACTTGGCTGAGGGCCTAGGCAATATGGGAGAATCCCAACAGAAACCGTCAGTAAAAATTGGCGGGTCCTAAGAAGCTCCGAAGCTCGGTCAGTGTGGTCGGGGCTAGCCAGTCATGGATGACTTGGATCTTAGCTGGGTCAACATGTACCCCATGCTCATCAACAATGTAGCCCGGGTATTGGACCATGTTCATGCCAAAAGAGCATTTTTCCAAGTTGGCATAAAGCTTGTGCTTTCGCAGAGTGCTCAACACCAGTTGAATATGCTGCATGTGCTCCTCCCACGTTCTGCTGAAGATGAGGATGTCATCCAAATATACTACCACAAAGGAGGTGGTGAAGGGTCTCAATACATCGTCCATCAACCGCATGAAAGTGGCTAGTGCATTTGTTAAGCCAAAGGGCATGACTAGCCATTCCTAGAGACCTTCTTTAGACCTGAAGGTTGTCTTCCAGACATCAATTGGTTCGATGGGAACCTGGTGGTAGCCAGACTTCAGGTCAATCTTGCTGAAGAACTTTGGCCCCTTGAGTTGGTCAAGAAGGTCATCAATCCTGAGAATGGGGCAACGGTTCATGACTGTGATTTTGTTTAAGGTTATGTAATCAATGCAGAGTCGCCAAGTCCCGTCCTTCTTCTGCACCAGTACAATCGGGCTTCCGCAAGGGGAGGAGTTGGGTCTGATGTGCCCCTTTTGAAGAAGCTCTTGGATCTGACGCCTGATTTCTTCATTCTCCATCAGCGAGCGCCGATAAACTGGTCCATTAGGTAGAGGTGCGTCGAGGTCAGATCAATTGGATGCTTGACTTGGCAATATGTCGGTACCCCTGTAGGTGAGACGAAGATGTCTCTGTATTCTTCCACGATCCCGTCCACTTACTTCTGTTGCAAAGAGAGGTGTTGTGTAGAGGCCATGGATGTGGCGGCGACCTTTTGCTTACTGTGAGCACGGATCACAAAGAAGACGAACTTCTCGGTCTGTGAAATGACCTTACTGCATTGCTTAGCATAAAGAAATAGCAGTAAGTGGTGCCACCTCTGAAATCCTGTACAATTGCCTACCCAAAGTAATAATAACACTGCGGGGTCTAGACTCATACACAGCATGACGCTTCCACAAATATGGTTGTCCTAAAAGAACATCACAAATTTCAAAGGGAGCAATATCACACAGTACCTCATCTTTGAAAGGCTTGATGTCGTAGGGCAGACGACATTGTTGGCTGACACGAAGATCTTTTCCTTGACGAAGCCAACTGATGTTGTCGGGTTGTGGGTGCGGTGTCGTTGGCAAGTTCAGTCGCTTGACAACCTCTGCTGAAATCATGTTCTTTTGACTACCGATGTCGACAATGAAGTGAATCGAAGCCCCCTTGACCCACATCAGTGAGTGAAAGAGGCGTTCCCCTTCCTCTGGTTCTTATGGTTCACTTGGCCGAACTTTGGTGGTACCGACCGTGGCACAGGGTTCAGCATCGATAATCCGCTTCCCTCCTTCAGGATTTGACTCGAAACCAAAATCGGCCTCTGACTCGGAAGCCTTCAGCTCGGCCACGAGGGACTACTTGGACCAGCATTCGTCGGTGTTGTGCCAAGGAATTTTATGGTACTCACACCATTTTCCTATGTCCTTCATCTTCTTGTTGCCCTTCTTGTGTTGCGGCTTGGACAGATTGTCTTGAGGGCGGCCATCGCGACTTGGTCCCATGATGTGTGGGTTGGGGTTGGCTTTGCCCTGCTTCAGCTGTGAGGGGTTTGCAGATCCAAACTCTCGTCGTTTCTGCTTAAATTTCTGCTCGATCTTGACAACGTATCTATAAGTTGTGCCCAATGAGGCGATGTCCAGGAACTCCATTTTTGTTTGAATGTATCTATGCAAACAGTCGCGGTATTTAAGCACCAGGTGACGCTCAGAATTTTTAATACCCAATTTGGTGCAGAGGGTATGGAAAATATTGGTGAAGTCTAGTATTGTCGGGTCCCTTTCTTGATGTAGGGTGGTCCATCTGGTGCACTGGTCCTTGTAGCTTCCAACACAGTAGTATTGTTCTTTAATGGTGTCCCGGAAGGAATCCCATGTAGGGGCCACCACAAAAATTGCAGATTCCTCCACGACCCTTTGCTCAGAGTAGGTATCCCACCAGTCTTTAACATGGGGAATGGCCTTGACGAGTGCAAAAGTGATCTTTTCCCGATCAGAAAAATTGTGGACTGAAAAATATCCTTCGAGCAAATTCAACCATTTATCTACAGCATCTGCATCTATCAGTCCTTCAAATAATGGAATATCAAAATTTACCTGTACCTTGAAGGAGGTTGCATGGCCGCCTGATGAAGATGCTTCTTCCGTGGGCAACCGTCGAAGGATCTACGCGAAGTTGTCCATCATTTCGTTCCTTTATCGTGCGAGGGCTTCCTCGAGCAACATTTTAATAGGATCTCCTGCTCCATCATCTTTCTTTTCGTCTCCCATGGGTTGTTGTCGGGCTCGGCGCAGCCGATCTGGTAATGGCTCGATTCGTTCGAGTCCCAACTTCTTGTACCCAGACCTTGTCGAGCACATGCACGAAGAAAAATAAATGAAGAGCAGACCGCTCTAATACCACTGATATGGATTTAGGGGCAGAACAAACTGATTAACAGACTAAATACAATAAACATAGAGATAGGAAGAATAACACAAATATTCAGTGAACAATATCTTCTATTAAATAATGAAATAGGCTGAAACTATAAAACTGTAAAACTGAAACTTGCTCGAATGGTGGTAGTTATCTTTGAGAAGAGATGTGGTTGTTACGCGCATCCGTCTGAGCAGAATGGATTACAATAAGGCTCCAGAGGCCCTTTTCATATTACTCATGAATGCCAAAACCCTAGACATCCAAAAAACTAACCCTAGAAGGTAAAACGCCAAAAGTCATGTGGGCCCTATGGGTAAGTTGGTGTAATTTGGTACCTCAACTTCCTAGGGTCATAACTTTTGCATACGACCTTCGTTTTAGGCACGTGATAGCCCGTTGGAAAGGTATTTCAGAGAACTACACATTCCATCGTCAGACTCTAACTCTATCTATAGTATGATTGTGGTGACTCAAGAAAACAACGTTTAGGGCCCCAAAATAGCCCTGGAAGTACAGCGAGATGTGCTGACATGAAAACATACAAAATAAGCTAGTTGGATTAGGCGAGAGGCCACCCGTATCCACCTGGAGAATGTATGAGGCTTCAGACAACCCCAGAAGTGTAGAACTCACAACTATAAAGCAGTACAGAAAGACTTGTTGAATCAAAAACAGACACGAGGAGCCAGTTGAAATAGGTGGGTGGCCACCAATATCCACCTGGATCACTAAGAGCATGGTATTCTAGGATCGATGGATATTTGTTGAGTATGGGCTTCACCAAAAGTGAAGCAAATCCTAACTTATATTATATATTTGTTGCGACTGATTTGCTTATTTTGGTGTTATAAGTAGATGACATGTTTACTACAGGTGCAAAGAAGCTCATTGCAAGGTGTAAAGTAGATATGGCAACTGAGTTCGAGATGAAGGACATCGGCATGATGCATTACTTCTTGGGTTTGGAGGTTTGGCGGAAACCAAGGGAAATATTCCTTAGGCAGGGTAGGTATGCAGTTGAGATCCTAAAGAGATTTCAGATGAAGGAATGCAAACCTATGGCCACACCCATGATCACCAATTTGAAGAAGGTGACGGCTTTAGATTCAGAGTTGGTGGATCCCACATTGTACAGTCAGTTGATAGGTTCCTTGATGTATTTGGTCAACACCAGACTAGATATTGTTTTGCAATGAACACCTTGAGTCAGTTCATGGAGGAGTCCAGGTAGGAGCAGTGGGTAGCATCAAAACATGTGCTCGAAAACTTGAAGGTCACAGTGGAATATGGACTGAGATATCTTGGAGATGGTCAAATAATGTTGCAAGGATATACAAACTTAGATTGGGCAAGCAGTGCATCAGACAGAAAAAGCACCTCAGGGTGTTGCTTCAACTTGGGATCGCCAATGATATCTTGATTCAGCTAGAAGCAGACTTTCGTGGCACTCATCTCAGCATAGGCAGAGTATATGGCAACGAGTACAACTAGTTGTGAGGTCATTTGGCTTCACAAGTTGCTTGCAAGTTTATTTGATCAAGAGTTGGATCCCACGTTGATTTACTGTGATAATCATAGTTGTATCAAACTCCTTAAGACTCCGGTGTTTCATGACAGGTCCAAGCACGTAAAGCTCATATATCACTTCATTCTAGACAAGATTCAGAAGGGAGCAGTGAAGCTCCAATATATTCCCACCGACCAGCAAGTAGTTGATATTCTGACCAAGCCCTTAGCAAAAGGGAAGTTTGAAGCATTCAGAGACAAACTCAGATTGGTGCCTAAGTTGCAGGAAACGCCCCGGCCCCCTTGTTTCCTGCCCAGAAACGGTACGAAAATCCGAAACAGGTACAGTACGGTCGGGAAACGTCGTCGGTCGTACCGTACGGCGTTTCTCGATTTGGAAATGTTGTAAGGTACGGCCGGCGACGTTTCCCGGAAGTACTGTGCCCGTACGGCCGCGTTTCGACGGATTTCAAAGCTAAATTAGGGGAAAAAAAGGGTCGTGGGGCCCCCAAACTGCCAGTTAGTTTTAGTAATGGCTTTTTTTACATTCTCCAAAGAGAATAAAGATGATTTTCTATCTTTTTGTTTTAATTAAAAAAAGAAACTTCTAGATGAAAATAGAAACTCTAAATCTCCTTCCTTTTCTCTAAGAAACCACTTGCTTCACTCATTCCTCACACTTTCATTAGCACGAGGAGCTTCCTACAGCAGCAAGAAGGAGATTGTTTGTGGTTTTAGTGAGCAGATTTCTTTTCTATTTGGTGAGTAGATTTATTTTGTGTTTGCTTAGCAAGTTAGCATTTTTTTTTGTTCTCTTGGTTTGCAATATACAATTTTCTGTTTTGTTTGGTGAAGAGATTTCCTTCTTTTCTTGCAGCATTCATGGCTTCTCAAAGTGTTGTTTCACCTACTCCTAGAGCTGTTGAAATAAACAGGCAGTAGGAATACTATCGCCAACTGGTGGAGGTTCATGGGAATGGAAGTGCAATTTATCCAAGAAGGATAAGACTTTCAAGTGCTCTTACACAAGAGTCAAGGTTCACATTTTGCATGAAGGGAAGGGTATTGAAGGTTGTCCACATACTCTTGATCTGTAGGTGAGGGATAGATTCCATAAAGAGCATGATGATGCTCAAAAAATTAAGGATAATAGAGCAAAGATTGCTATGCATGGCAGTAGCAAGCATCCTCCTTCCTTTGGTGTTATCAATGAGCCAAGGATTGTTCACGAAGCAAGGAAGAGGAGGGCGCTAGAGGTAGAAAACGATATATTCAAAGGCCCTGGAGGACGAGGAGCAGCTTCAGACAGCAGATTGATGAAGATGTTCAACAACCAAAAGAGAGAAGAAACAAAGTCAAGAGTGGCAAGGGCCATATTTGCATGTGGCATCCCATTTAATATGGTTCGGTCTTCTTATTGGAAGGATATGGTGAAGGCAATTAACGAGGCTCCTCAAGGTTTCAAGGGGCCAAACTATGAAAAATTCATAAATCAAAACAGTGTTGTTGCAGAAAGAGAGGTCATTGATTCATGATATTCTCAAACCAGTTCGCAGCTCATGGACCAACACAGGGGTTTCCACTATCTCTGATGGATGGACTGATACAAAGCGGAGGTCCTTGGTTAATATGGACATGGTTTTCCTTCTATGGGAGTTAATATGGACATGGTTTTCCTTCTAAAATGCCATTTATGTGTATCATTATGTTTTGCTTGCAATATAATGCTTTATTTTTTTTTAAACTATATATATATATATATATATATATATATATATATATATTTAACTTTTTTATATACGACGTTTCCCCCGACATTTCCATTTTTTGAGGGCATGTTTTGTATCGTCCCGGTTTCGGAAATTGAGAATCGTTTCCCCGTTTCGTGCAACTTAGATTGATGCAAAATTCTTTCCTTGCTAAGAGGGAGTGTTGAGAAATATAGCTCGATTAGGAGCTTCTTGTACAGGTTAGGTGTGAACATGTGAGAAGTGGTTCGAGACAACCTCCAGTAACCACTTAGTAAAAGTGGGAAATAATACCATCTTGTAATTTCACTTATTAAATAAAATTCAAAGTTTAATTTCCCTAGATCTCTTAAATCTTAGAAATCTAAATGAAATATTCTAGAGATTCTAGAATATTAGTGAGTTAAATTTGATTTAATATTAATCGTACACCTCATTGTTGAGATAAGGTAGTTGTTAGGATTAAGGAGATTAGTTGCTAATATTTGGGAATTAGTTGCTAATATTTGGGGAATTAGTTGCTAATTCTAGGATTGAAGAGATTAGTTATCTCTCTCAAATCATAAATAGAACAAAATGGGAGAGGTTAAACACACACATTTTGTATACCAAGAAGACTAAAGAGATCAGAGAGAGATCAGTTGAGGAGATTCAAAGCATAGGAGAGGAGCTGAGGTCAGGTAGCAGGCATAAGTACAATCTGTACAGTAAATCAGGCAGGCACATTCTCAGTTGTCCACCAGGCAGATTCATCTAAGTAAGTGCAGATCTCATTTTTTTGTGTATATTGTGTTGTCGTCCTTATACACACCTGCAAACGTGAGCTAAGTCCTGCTCACTTAGTATGTCCTCGGAGGCACAATGCCTAGGTTCAAAGTCTACGCTGTCACTTTGACTTGAACCTCTTCCGTCTAGGCTAACTCCTAGGGAAGCCAAGGGGGGTATACCCTAGTTACCAGATGAGATTAATGTTTAAGTTCTAGGAGTTGGTTTTAATTAGTTAAATGGTTAGGGGAAAATCTAGCCTATGATGTGAAGCAGCAATGCGAGATGCAACAATTAGTATGAACAGTCAAACCTTTTCCTGGGACAACTAAGACTAGTGCCTAAGATTGGGCAAGGGGTCAACTAAATTAAGGGGAGATTAATTACAAAATAGTTACAAAGATTACAACAAGATCAAGTACAAGATAGATACAAAGATACAGAAAGAATATCTAAGATATACAGAGTTAAACTAAACTAGATACAATGGATACAAGATATACAAAATACTAACTAATCAATTGCTTCAATCTGCAGGAAATAAAGATAATCAAGATAATACCACCATCAATACATCAAGCCAAGCATGCTCACAATAGATCTTACTCTATTGGACTGATTATCAATGGCACATAAACAATCACTCAAGACCCAATCAAGAGAGTGCCTCCAGGTGGATGCGCAACTTCTTGAGGGATCACTCCACGAATTTGGAACAACAGTATAAATATAAAGATGCTTGAAAAAGTGTTCCAGATGATAGATATAACCACTTAGATAATTATTCCACAATTTGTGAAAATGACTTGCATGTAAAAGTAATTGAAAAATATAGTGCTTGCAAGTGTAAATGTGAATTGCCCGAAAGTTGTAGACCAAGGATTGATTAAGATCGTTAAGTGAGATTCAATCCTGTCTAAGTGTCAACCCAATACTTTCCTCCCCCAATTACCAAGTAACTGTTGGGTGCTCAAGAAGTAAGGCAACGAGGCCCACCCTAGCTCCACAAGTCAATCATAAGATAAGAGTACTCCCGGAAGAGGACGTTGAGCACCACGAGACCATCCCCGGCCTATCACCCTTTCGTTGCCTTCCTTCGACCCCGTTTTAAATGGCGAAGATGGTTGGTAAAGGTGTCCTATCAAGTCTAATAAGTTATTAAACCTATGAGCTAAGTATTTTAAAGTGATTGAGTGCTTAATGCTTGCTCAAAAGTGCCAAATAGGCCAAAAATTGAAATTGCAAGTTATGAAGATTGAAGCTCCTAAATGTGGAATTATTGCATGTGAAACGTAAAGAACTTGAAATAACTTGAAAGCGATTATTTAAACCATCAAGATGCCCATTATTTGCATGTGATTGTGAAAGTAAAAAATGGAAAAAGATAACTTGCATGCAAAGAAATACGAAAAAGCAAAGATCTTATATATGCCTCCACGGGTTCTAAGCTAGCATAGGTTACGTGAGATCTACTCTAGATAATTTTAACCATTAGCATGCATTGAGATACCACAACTAAGCTAGCTAAACGATGAAAGAAAAAACAGAAAAGAAACTAAACTAAAGCTTACAATGCTTTCGATAGAAAAGAAAGAGAGGACAAAGTTACCACTTTGAAAGGAGGTCCTTGGAGGTGTGTTGTGACTGAAAACCGGTAGCAGGCACCCTTTAACCTGGCGAGAACCTGCAAAAATCAGCAAGCTATTGCTTGCTGATTTTGCTGCAACACACTCAACAAAAGTTAGAAAAATTTCTATTTTGCAACAAAAATTTCCTACATATAAAAACCAGAAATATAATTGATTATATTGATCTATCTAATGAGTTAGATACCAAAATCAGAATATGAATACAATAGAAAAGGTAATATGAACAGCTTATGAAGTTTCAGTGAGTGATGAGGGTAGATCCTTGCTCGAATCTATCCCAACAACCCTCTTGAGATTGTTGAAATAATGTAACTGCAGAGTGTATTCTTATTATTATTTGATATATTATTCATTGGATCAATCCCCATTGTGGATTGATCATGTCAGCTATTGTAAAAGGACCAAATCCCCTTTTACGGATTGGTCATAATATAATTGTAATAGGCAAAAGAAGAAGTTGGCCCCAGAATATAATAAAGGTGGTTATAACCACTCAAATTAAGAAGTCGGCCCTGTCAGTGAAGAGACACTTCACACGTGCCAGATTAGTATAAATAAGGAGGCTAGCGCCTCACTTAGACACACCTCACTTGCTCATTTTGAGAGACAAGTTTCGGAACTGCAGTTGGAGAAGAAAGAGAGAGAGTGGCGCATCTTTGGGAGAGGATCTTTTGTATTAGCCTAAATTATCTCTTGGCATTGTATTGGCTATCTATAATAAGGAAGTTTTGTTGGGTTTTCTTCCCCTAAAGGGTTTCCCTGGATAAATGTTGTGTCTCTTGTGATTGTGTATTTCTCAGTGATCTTGTATTATGCTATTGTTATCTATTGAAATGCAAAGAACTATAATAATGGCTTAAACATTAACATGGGATCAGAGCCAAGCTGAAGAGAGCATCTTTCACAAGCGAAAAGTGAAAAACGTCATTGTTGTCGTACATGCAAATTAGGGCTTTTTGTTGGTGAGGTATTTCAGCCCTAAAACCATCTAGAAAAGTGCACCCTCCCCCAAGGATCATTTTGGCACCTTCAGCGCACCTTTTAGTGGCTAGATCTCCTGGAAAGTGAAACCCTAGTTTCACAAAGTACCAGAAGTACTAGAAGTACCAGAAAACAAGAAGCACCAGTCCAGAAATCCGTAGATCAAGTTTGAGGGAGTAAAAGTTGGATTTTCAGAAATCTGACTGCACCAACTTGCCTCAGTTCAGCGCATCTATCCCCTGGATCAGAATTTCAAATTTTGATGTTTGAAAAATTAGGGTTTCCTCATAAAAACCTAAGTTGTTGTTGCAGTCTCAGAACCAGTTGCAGTTACAGTATCAGTTGCAGTTGCAGTCGTAGCACCAGTTGCAAACACCCTTGAAGTTTTTAAGAGTTGGTAATGATTACCGTTGCTACCAGATGGAGCCACTACCTGCAAATGCTATCATAGGTATGTATTCACATATGTTTAAATGGTTAAACTTTAAAGAGTATTTGCAGGAGAAGGGATCTCTTGCCATAGATCCAAAAGGATCTCAAGATCCAACACATTCAGAGGAATGATGCAACCCAGGTGTGATTATTCTGATATGCATCCATTT
>ML777032.1:1641172-1654313 GCA_009831015.1 Picea engelmannii | reverse complement strand
TTTTCAATCCTTCCATGATCTCCCCTTTTAAAGCGTCCATCTTAGTATTTATTGCCTCAAACTTAGCTTCTGTTGAATCCATCATCTCTTGTAGTTCATCTTTTGCTATCGTCTTCTTTTGTAAATCATTTATGTCCCTACGCATTTCTTCACCTTCATCAAGGGTCCAAGTAGGATTGTCTGGAGGCTTATTTGGTGTAGAAGTTCCCCTTTTTGGTGGCATGTTGGCCAAGTATCACTTTAAACCTTGATTTTAAGGTGGTTCTGCTAGACAATCTTCCTTTTATTGTATCTCCAAAATTTCGGCCCTTCTGATTATGAAATTTTATTTTTTGTAGGTCTCTGATATTTCTTCTCTTCAATGCCACAGGTCTGATAAAAATTGGATGTGCCAAGTGGAATTTACGGTAACTTCCCCACAACTTGCTAATTTTTGGCCTTTCCAGGAGATCTCACTTGTATAGCGTGCCCCGCACAAAATAATTGATATAAAATTCTGAAACTCATACCAGAACTACTACGGGTTGTCCACTATCCAATGCAACTGGTCTCACAATTTGGATACTCTAGGAAGAATTTATGATTGTTTTACCAGGAACACCTGCTTGAGACTAGTCAATAGGACTAGTCAGATACTCTATCTTCCACAGGGTGTATCTACAAAATTAAGATGACCCAGAAGATGAAATTGCTACCATAGATACCTTACTAATTTCTAAGAATAGCCTCCGGAGTTCAGGGTCTGAAACGTTACAAAAAAAAAATTATAGCGAAATTTTCGCAATGACTCAATTCAGGATGATTCCAGAACCCTATCTTACAAAGGTTGTATCTCAGAAAGTATAAGGCCTCAGGAGCTGAATTTTTAACCCAACGTACCTTGATCCGTATAATAAACATCCTCCAAATCGTTCCTTCTTAATCGTTGTAGAAAAACAGTTATAGCGAAAATGCCACGGTGTTTGAGATGTAGCAGCGAAACCCCAAGACCTTGAGCTCTGATACCATATGTTAAGAACCAAATATCAATATAGCATAGAAAAACCTCAGAATAAGTAATCAACGCCTTGAGAAAGAGAGAATTTCAGATAATAAGCCTCTTCGAGGGGGCAACCTCCTTTTACCCCACATAAATGTTCAAGTACAAGATGATTCCAAATGAAAATGTCTCCTTGGTATATATAAGATACTAGGAGTATAATTACAACTAATGGAATAAAGCCGACATAAATAAAATAACATTACTAATGTAATATGCCCCAATTAAGGGGTAATGAGCCAATATTAGGGCTTAACAAGGGGATTCCTAGATTATCATAAGCCATGTCAGGAAAAGATCCCCTCCACAAGATATGAAGCTCAAAAACATCATCATAAGAGTCCTTAAAGAAACTGAAGCTTTCAAGTCTCTCCATTGTTACCATGTACTCCGGATCAACAACTCTAGGGCTGACTTCCAAGCCAATTTGGCTATTCAGGAACCTCCCGGAATACTTAGAATTAACGGATAGGTCGTTCAACACTTCATCCCTTAATCCTGCCCATGTCTTGGAACATAATTCAATTTTTGGGTCAATGTTTGGACCCAGTTCCCAATGCATCTCTTTTCCCTAGTTGGCATTCAACTCATCCAGCCTCCAGCTCAAACATTTGGGTGGGCACGACAAGTGGTACCTCAGATTCATGCACGTCGCACTTCAAGATGTTGGAGGGTGGTCCTTCCGTCCCGTACAAACAGCTCTCTCTCCCTTCGACCCTTGGCTTTATTGCTCACATGTGTTTTCTTTTGGCTCCCCTCTCTTGGTCTTGTTTACAATCTCACTCTGCTATCTCCTGCATGGCTCTTGTACTTCTCATCACCCAATTGGCATCAGCACAGTCCAGGATTACACCATCCATATTTGGTAATGATGTTTTCGTGTCACATGCATGATCAAAGGTGGCCCCTTTGCACGCAGCCGAGGAGAATCAAAAGCAGCAACGAAGGTGGAAAGCAATATGAATTCGGGAGGCATGCACCTGAGCTTTGTAACTTTGCCCGAATTGTCTTATTCTCTTGCTCTTCCAAGCAATTCTCAAATAGAACTCTCTGCAAAAACACAAGGTGCGGGAAGGAAAATTGGATCTATGGAAAATTGGCGTTCAAGGGTGGCACATTGGAGAAGGAAACTCCAAGAAGAGGAACAAGAGGCCTTGGTGAACTTAGTGAATTCACTTCACATCAGAACTAACAGTGCCTCTTCCCAATGGCAAACCATGATGGACCTGCTTCTTGAACAGAGGCATGGGTATCAACAGTTGTTTGATAAGGTTGAGGCAATTCGTTCTGAACTCGTGAAGCTGCATTCCAAACCAGTTTCTCCAGCTCCGTCTGTCTCAAGCTCGGCCATATCTGATGTTGTGTTTTCTACGGACCCTCCCAGATAGGTACCCGACTTGAATTCACCTCCAGACTCTTCAGAAGGGGCACAGGAAGGACATGACCTTGCAAATGTTTAAGCTTATATGTTCTGTTTTAGCATTTTGATAATAGGGATCTTCTACCAGCGTTATAGCAGGATTTTCAATAGTTATGATTTAGTGACTAGAATTTTGACTAGTTCTCTTGTAAATGGTATTATGTTGTGTTATGAACATAAATATACATATAAATAGATATTCATAACATAATAATTAATTAATAAATGATAATTATTAATAATGAAAGGTCATGTCTCAAAGGACATGACTATTGGTTAAGGGCACCCCTGCATGGGTATATAAACGAGCCCTCATTCTCAATTGTAATCATCTTATTATCATCTCATCTATTCATATTTTATACATTATTCCTACATGGATTATTATGTTATATTCCAAGTATTTTGGATAATTCTTGTGTGAGCGAACTTTGTTCGTCTCATGTTGCAGCCTGTTTTTTATGTTACACAGGCAATATTTGGACTCTGTAAGGACTATATCTATGGCTTTTTCACATACTTATTTTCAATAAAAGTTTTTCCCAATTTTATTTAAAAATAAAAAATAAAATGGATGAAACTATGAAAAGAAATATGACTGAAATGGAAAATAAGATGGAAAAGAAAATGAATGAAAATAGTGCACACATGACAAATAAGATGGATGAAAATAAAGAAGAAATACAAAAATCCATGAAGGAATTGCAAAATTCCTTGTCTTCCATGACCTTTCATGCTCTAGATGAGAGACTCTCTAAAGGAGATATCAAAATGCAAGGAACTCGGGAAAATAAAGGTAGTATTCCAGTTGAACAACTTGCCAATAATAAGCAATTTTCTCGTGGATTTCACTCTAATAGTGGAGTTAATTACGGTGCAAGTCCTAAATTCAACTTTCTCAAGATTGAATTAAATAAGCTTGATGGAACAAAGGTCTACCTAGGTGAACCAAATAGAGCAATATTTTGAATTGCATGATATTATGGATGATAAGAAAAGGATTCACATAGCAACCTTGAACTTTGAGATAAAACCATATCAATGGTAGCAATGAGTAGTCAAAAAGAATCCCTCTCTTTATCATTATACTTGGGGTTTATTTACAAGGGACTTAGAAGAACAATATGAGAACGTATGGGAATAGGAGAACTTCAGTCAATTGAAAAGAATCAAGCACTTAGGTGATATTGAAGATCATAATTCAAAATATCAGGCATTGGCCACAACGGTGGATGACATACGTGATGAACATTTTGTTGATTTTTCAATGTATTAGGTTAAGCATGAAGTTCATTCCATTTTACCATTTAACCATAACCATAAATGTTGCAGCAACCAAGATCACAAGAAGCACCATGCACAAGAATACAAAATGTATCCTGGGAAACCCTTCTCAACAAGGGAAGAAAACCCAGCCAAATCCTTTGCTATATTCTTCAAGAGAAAGACCTTCACCACCAAGAAAGACCTAGCACACAAGAGGTTGCTCAAACCCTAGAACTCTAGTGCCCAAGAGAGGTGCGCACCTTTTCCCAAAGAAGTGTACTTGCTGAAATTTCCAAACTCACAAGAAAGATATGATTCCACAATGGGGAATCTTCCTTTACTTATATTAGACTTGTCCTATCAACAGAAGTGTCTATTGGCTCAACAGGGCCGACCTCTTCTAAGTCATATTATTATTATTATTATTAACCAGATTAATTATCTTTTACAATTATTATTACTCATATTAAGGTGCGGCCGACCTATACCCTTTACATAACAATTAGGGTTACAGGCAGGTCTGACTCTTGAACAATATATAGCAAAGGATCTGATACACCCACTAGTGCTCATCCACTAAGGGCACATCCATAGGGATGCCATAGCTTTGATTCACTGCATTACACAGAAGAACCAGATCTTCACACGTTCGCCTGTGCTCGTCCACAGGCACTTCCACTCTTCAGATCTTCTTTCCCACTGTCTCACATGGGAGAATCATCTGGAGTCTTCTCGTCAACTTTGTTGCTCAGAGGGGGCTAATACATCATCTTCATTTCTGTTCACATGACGATGCACCCAACACTTTGGGATTTCACACATTCCCCTTGTGCTCAACCATAGGCACGTCTAACTCAACAGATCGTCTTTCCCACTGGATAATCATCTGGAGTTCTTCTCAACTCTCTGAATGGAGAAGGTCATCTCTACGTTCCTAGCTCTGTCTCAGGCAGGAACCACGTACCCTTCTTAGGGGTTTCTCTCAGGTTTGTAAGATGAGAGAAAGACTCACATAGCTGCAATGATCCACACCTCACAGGTTTGTAAGTTGGAGAATGTCTCACATAGCTGCATTCATCAACACTCCCTCTCAGCTAGGGAGGCATTCTTCATCATGCCAAGTCTCATACAAATGTACTCTGAATTTTTTTTCTGGTTGGAGTCATCAATACTCCCTCTCAACTAGGAAGGCATTTTTTTACCAAGTTAGTCTGGTGCAAATCTCTGTAATATGCTCATGTGTAGGAAGATACTACATGTGTACGATTTTCCTTTGCAACATATCTCTGACATAAGGATATTTCATCTCTTTGTGTTTCGATCCATCAGGAAACACTAGGTTCTCAAGGAGCTTTACACACGTCTCTTGGTTATCATCATAGGATCCACCTCATGGTCAAGTAAATCTGTTAGAAGCTTGTGAAGCCATATTGCTTTGCACACTTGATGCCATATGCTCTGCCTCTGTGGTGCTCAAGGCCACAGAGTTTTGTATCCTACTGCATCAGGAAACCATGGAAAACTTCATGGTAGAACAATAATCGGATGTGTTCTTTCGGTACACTGTACTTTCTGCTCAATCTAAATCAGCATATCCTTCAAACTCAAGTTCACACTGGAGGCATATCACAGGCCATATCCAACTGTGCCTCATATATATCTCAATACATGTTTTTGTTGATTTTTCAATAAGCTAGGTTAAGCATGAAGTTCATTTCATTTTATCATTTAACTTAACCATAGACAATAATGTTGCAGCAACCAAGATCACAAGAAGAAACACCATGCACAAGAACACAAAATGTATCCTGGGAAACCCTTCTCAACAAGGGAAGAAAACTCAGCCAAATCCTTTGCTATATTCTTCAAGAGAAAGACCTTCACCACCAAGAAAGACCTAGCACACAAGAGGGTGCTCAAGCCCTAGAAGACTAGCGCCTAAGAGAGGTGCGCACCTTTTCCCAAGTAGATGTATTTGCTGAAATTTCCAAACTCACAAGAAAGATATGATTCCACAATGGGGAATCATCTCTTACTTATATTAGACTTGTCCAATCAACAAAGGCGTTTATTGGCTCAACATGGCCGACCTCTATAAGTCACTTTATTATTATTATTATTATTAACCATATTAATTATCTTTTACATTTATTATTAATCACATTAAGGTGGGGCCGACCTATACCCTTTACATAACAATTTGGGTTACAGGCAGGTCTGACTCTTGAACAACATATAGCAAAGGATCCGATACACCCACTAGGGGCACATCCATAGGGATGTCATAGCTCAAGCTCACTGCACTACACAGAAGAACAAGATCTACACACATTCACATGTGCTCATCCATAGGCACGTCCACTCTACAGATCTTCTTTCCCACTGCCTCACACAAGAGAATCATCTAGAGTTTTCTCGTCAACTCTGCTACATCATCTTCATTTCTGTTCACATGACGATGCACCCAGAACTTTGGGATTTCACACGCTCACCTTGTGCTTAGCCACAGGCACGTCCAACTCATCAGATCGCCTTTCCCACTGGATAATCATTTGGAGTTCTTCTCACTCTCTGAATGGAGGAGGTCATTTCTACGTTCCTAGCTCTGTCTCAGGCAAGAACCACGTATCCTTCTTAGGGGCTTTCTCTTAGGTTTGTAAGCTGAGAGAAAGACTTCACATAGCTGCAATGATCCACACCTCACAGGTTTGTAAGATGGAGAATGTCTCACATAGTTGCATTCATCAACACTCCCTCTCAGCTAGGGAGGCATTCTTTATCATGCCAAGTCTCACACGAATGTATTTTGAATTTTGTCTTGGTTGGAGTTATCGACACTCCCTCTCAACTAGGGAGTCATTCTTCACGAAGTTAATTTGGTGAAGATATTTGCAATCTGCTCATGTGTAGGAAGGTACTGCATGTGTACGACTTTCTTCTGCATCATATCTCTGAAATAAGGATATTTCATCTCATTGTATTTCGATTCGTCAGGAAACACTGGGTTCCCAAGGAGCTTTATTCACAGCACTTGGTTATCATCATAGGATCCATCTCATGGTCAAGTAAATCTGTCAGAAGCTTGTGAAGTCACATTGCTTCGCACACTTGATGCTTATATACTCTGCCTCTGTGGTACTCAAGGCTACAGAGTTTTGTTTCCTACTGCATTAGGAAACCATAGAAAACTTTACGATAGAACATCAACCGGATGTGCTTTTCGGTTCATTGTACTTTCTGCTCAATCTTAATCGGCATATCCTGCAAACTCAAGTTTATGTTGGAGGCATATCTTAGGTCATATCCAACTGTGCCTCGTATATATCTCAATATATGTTTTGTTGTTGTCTAGTGAGTCTGTCTTGGTTGACTCATGAAATGACTAGGTACATTCACTGCATGGCATGAATCAAGTCTGGTGTTGACCAGATACATTAGTGATCCAATCAGTTGTGGATCAGTCTCGTCTGAATCATCATCAATCTTCTTCTTTAAATCCACCACAGTGGATTTTGCATTCTGTCATATTGAACTTCTTTAATATTTTCACTGTATATTTTCCTTGACTCAAGAAAATCTTATCGGTCATCTATCATACTTCTTGTCCCAAGAAGTAGTGCATCATACTCAGATTCTTTATCTCGAATTCAGAAATCAAGGATTACTTGTAACAACAATGCTTTCTGAATAAGTCATTAGGATCAGGATCTCGTCACTAACACTATAATGATATAGGTTTGGATCAACAACACTCTTGCTGAAATCCAAACTTATCAAGAATCTATTTATCTGATATAGTTTCCAACTCATGGATGGTAGTACGGATAGAAGTGTATCGGGTTCACTGGATCAAGTGTCTCATCATAGACAACTCCCTCTGTATGTGAGAAACCTCTGGCTATAGATCTCGTTTTGTATTTCTTGACACTTTCATCAGTTGCATGCTTTACCACAGACTTCCCTTTCTGGTCCATGAATAATATATTATGCATCATTCATTTAGGATATACCGGTATTCTTCTGTTATGGCATCTTGCCATACCGGTTCCCTTGTTGCTTCTCTAAGACAAGAAGTCTCAACATCAATGAAGTGGCTCATGACTGAAGAATAGCTCGAAAATCTCTTTTGCTTTCTCGGAATGTGACTTGAGAGGCTTGTATGTTTCTCTGCCTCTTGCAGAATGAGTCTAGGTAGGCATTTTATGCCCTACTGGAATATCTCTGAACATATCAACTGGAGAAATTGGATAACCTGGAGTAATGTCTGTCTCCCTCTGAATTGTTGAAGGGGAAGAAGGTATTGTCTCACTGTCAATCTCGATCTGAGATTCTCTGGGTCTTTGAAAATTGTCTCTTCTTCAAGGACAACGTCTCTGCTTGTCTCAATCTGTCTCTGACTAGGGATGTCTTTAAAAATTCACTGTATCCTTTCTTCCTAAAGGATCTAGCTTGGACTTCTTCTCTTTGGGTACATGAAAAATACATTGGGCACCCAAATAAACTGAAGTGTTCAATCTCAGGCTTCATTCCGATGAAGACTTCTTCAGGAGTTATGTTTTTCAAAGTCTGGTGAAGACTCTTGTTCTGCACATATACTGTGTCATGCATGCTTCTTCCCATGGAATCCTATAAGGATTTTGATCATGCTTTGTAGCATTGGTTGTCTCAATGATGGTTCTATTCTTCTTCTTTCTCAAATGGTTTTGGCTCCTTCTGAGTCAAGTGACTCCTTCTAAAGGATAAAAGCATCTTCTTTTCTTGTTAACCTATCTGGAACAAGAAAACAAAAAAAACCAACACAAGAATATCTCCTAAAGGAGAATAATGAGTGCATCTCTAGAATCAAAACTTTTTAAGGAATATTGTCTCAGCTACAACACCTACTTGTAATGTAGTAAGCTTTTAGAAATATACGTTAGAGGAATGACAATTTCAACAATCAAACCTGGAGTCTTTACTTTGAGTGTGTTGTTTCTCTGAATGCACTGAGATCCCTCTGGATCCAAGACTTCAGCAAAGGTTCCTTCCTCCTGCGATTTCACTTATGACAATGATACAAATAATATATACAAGTGCATACCTGAGGATGTTGATATGATTTCTTCAATGGCTCTTGGTTGATCTCTATCCTCTAAGATCTATATGAGGAAGATAGTCACAGTGTCACTTTTTGTCATCTTTGTTATTTTGAAGTTGGCCCTTCAAAGTAAGGGCTTGAGTAGGTGATTGGCTTGCTTGTCCTGAAGTCATCTTCCTTCCATTCATTGAGAGTTGTCTCTGGTAAACCCTTTTGTATTACCCACAATAAGTCTTCCTCTGAAGCCTTGTCTTTCAGGAACTTTGAAGTTGCTTGATCCATCAAGTTTATCTTCCATCATAGTTTGTGTTCATCATAATTTTAGATTCTTCACAACCCTTTGTCAACTAGGCTAGAAAACCTAACAGCTAGGCTAGGCTAGCACTTTTAGGTTTTATTGGACTTATGGCTGCCAACAATAAGCCTTTGAGAGATAGGGGAACACTGGTGAGTTGAAGAGCTCCTTCAATGAGTTTGCAGAAACCCTAATTCTGAAATTTCTGCAGACATTAGCAAAACCCTAGCGCCAAAATTTCAAAATGCTCGGAATGTCACTCTGAGAGTCTTAGGAGATGCGCTGGAGGAGGTCGTACTCTCCTATGCCAAAAATTGCCCCAACGTTCAAGTGTTTAAGGGCTGAAACACCTCATAAAGGAAGGTCGTACAGATTTTCTGGAAACCCTAGGAGGGTCGTACGGTTCTACAGAAAAGAGAGGAGACTGGTAGATGCTTGTGCAATGGGTTCTTCAAGACCTATGCGTTGATACCATGTTGATTTTTCAATAAGCTAGGTTAAGCATGAAGTTCATTTCATTTTATCATTTAACTTAACCATAGACAATAATGTTGCAGCGAACAAGATCGCAAGAAGAAACACCATGCACAAGAACACAAGAAGTATCATGGGAAACCCTTCTCAACAAGGGAAGAAAACCCAGCCAAATCCTTGTTAATGTTTATGCCATTATTATAGTTCTTTGCATTTCAATAGATAAGAGCAACATAAGAACAAGATCACTGAGAAATACATATTCACAAGAGACACAACATTTATCCTGGGAAACCCTCTAGGGGAAGAAAACCCAGCAAAAACTTCCTTATCATAAATTGCCAACACAATGTCAAGAGATAACTCAAACCAATACAGAAAGTCCTCTCCAAAAGATGCGCCACTCTTCTCCTTCTCTCCTTTGCCGGTAACAGATCAGAACTTGTCTCTCAAACTGAGCAAGTGAATTCTGTTCAAATGAGGCGCTAGCCTCCTTTATTTATACAAGCTCTGGCATGTGTGAAGTGTCTCTTCACTGGCAGGGCCGACTTCTTAATCTGGGTGGGTAAACCCACCTTTATTATATTTCTGGGTCTTCTTATTAACTACTGGGGCCGACTTCTTATTCTGCCTATTATAATTGTCTGTTGACCAATCCGCAAAAGGGGATTTGGTCCTAATACAATTACCGCATGATTAATCCACAATGGAGATTAATCCTATAAATAATATATCAAATAATAATAAGAATACTCTTTGAAGTTACATTATTTCAACACTCCCCCTTAACAAGAAGGGTATTCTTCAACATCATCATGCGAGAGAGGTCTGCATCATTAGTGGCATCAGGAGGACAGTATCGTCAATATCATCTTGGAACATTGGCTGGCATATTTACGAGTCATTGAAAGTTTTCTTCATCGACAGCATCGTCATTCTCGAAAGAATGCCATCATCATCTGCATCAATATGTATCAGTAAAAATGATACCTCATCACAGCACTAGGCTGGCACATCACAGTACTACACTAGCTCAATGTCACAGTTGATAAGCTGGTAGCTCAGTGTCAGTCACATCTTGCTTTACGTCTAACAACTAGGTCAGAAGCACGTCTAACAACTAGGTCAGAAGCAAGGTATACATCATCATCTTGCTTTACGTCTAACAACAAGGTCAGAAGCAAGGAATCATCTTGTTTTACGTCGAACAACTAGGTCAGAAGCAAGGAACACATCATCATCTTGCTTTATGTCTAACAACGAGGTCAGAAGCAAGGAATCATTTTGCTTTACGTCTAACAACTAGGTCAGAAGCAAGGAATACACACAGCGTCTTGCTTTACGTCTAACAGCGAGGTCAGAAACAATGACTCATCTTGCTTTACGTCTAACAGGGAGGTCAAAAGCAAGGAACACACAACGTCTTGCTTTACGTCTAACAACGAGGTCAGAAGCAATGACTCATCTTGCTTTACGTCTAACAGCGAGGTCAGAAGCAAGGAACACACAACGTCTTGCTTTACGTCTAACAGCGAGGTCAGAAGCAATGACTCATCTTGCTTTACGTTTAACAGCGAGGTCAGAAGCAAGGAACACACAACGTCTTGCTTTACGTCTAACAGCAAGGTCAGAAGCAATGACTCATCTTGCTTTACGTCTAACAGCGAGGTCAGAAGCAAGGAACACATATATACTACCCTTTTCAGGGAGGGTCCTTTCGGACTATACCAAGCTTATCTCGAAAGTGTTCAAACTTTACACGAGATAGAGGTTTGGTCAACACATCAGCAACATGTTCATCCATGCTAATGTAGTGGAGCTTCAAGGCTCCTCTCTGTACCATGTCGCGGATGAAATGATAGCGGATCTCTATGTGCTTCGACCTGTCGTGGAATACAGGATTCTGTCATCTTTATGCAGCTCTGGTTGTCACATAGAATCACGATTGCTCTCATCTCCAAGTCAAATAGGCAAGTCAGCAACTTTCGAAGCCATATAGCTTTGCAGCTAGCAGAACATGCGGCAATGTACTCTACTTCCGCTGTCCTGAGAGCAATACTGGATTGCTTCCTACTCTGCCACGAGATCATGGCTGATCCCAAACTGAAACAGCCTCCGGAAGTGCTTTTTCTGTCAGCAACGCTTCCTGCCCAATCTGAATCAATGTATCCACTCAATGTGAAGTCATGATCTCCACCATAGCTGAGACCATAATCCATTGTACCTTTAAGGTACCTCATCACATGTTTTACAGCCATTAGGTGAACACATCTGGGCTCTACCAGAAACTGACTCAAGGTGTTCACTGCAAAACAAATGTCTAGTCTGGTGTTCGTCAGGTACATCAGTGATCCAATAATCTGTCTGTACAGTGTGGCATCTATCAAGTCTGACGAAGCATCGACCAGCAGCTTCAGCTTCGTTTCCATGGGTGTATTCATGGACTTATATTCTAGCATGTCGAATCTCTTTAAGATTTCGACTATGTTTAAGGAAGATCCTTTCTGGACTCTGCCATACCTCAAGACCTAAGAAGTAATGCATTAGGCCACGGTCCTTCATTTCAAATTCTGCGGCAAGTCTCTTTTTACATTCAGCGATGAGCTTTTCTTCTCCAGTTAAGAATAAGTCAACCACATATAGCAGTAATATTACTGGCTCATTATCCATAATTTTGAAGTAGAGATTTGAGTCTGCTTTACTCTTGGTAAAGCCTAAGCTCGTCAAGAAACTGTCTATATGGCCATACCAAGCTCTGGGAGCTTGCTTCAATCCGTATCAGGCTTTCTTCAATCTGCAGACATGAGACTTCCTGTCTTCAACCTCAAATCCTTGGGGTTGCTCTATATACACTTCCTCTCTGGTAACATCGTTTAGGAAAGTTGTCTTCACGTCCATCTGGTGCAGCTTCCACTTCATCTTAGCTGCAAGAGCTATGATGGTCCTGCTCGAAGTGTATCTGGCTACGTGAGCGAATGTCTCTTCATAGTCAATGCCTTCCTTCTGGGAAAAGCCACGAGTGACAAATCTTGCTTTATACTTCTCAATACTTCCATTAGCAGCATGTTTTACTTTGAAGAGCCATCTGTAGGATACCCCATCTTTATTCTTCGATCTGGGAACTATTTCCCATACTTCGTTCTTCATTATGGATTGGTATTCCTTTGTCATGGCATCTGCCCATTCTTTTCTCTGAATGGCTTCTTCAGAGCAGGTAGGCTCTTCATCTGGGAGATCACATATCAAAGCCGTGTAATTGGAGAATGGCTTTGGTCTTTTCACCTGTCTCGAGGTTCCTTCTGGAACAACATACTTCTCTCCATCTTGAATAAGCTCTCTTGCCCAAGCAGGCTTTCCTTTATGGGAGAAGGTCATTTGAGGAGGTTCTTGAACTTCTACTATATCATGGTCTTCTAGAAGTTCCTCATCAGAGGAAGTTACGACTTCCCTCACTGGCTCTGCAGCTCTGGGAACCTCCCTCATTGATTCTACAATCCTGGGATTTACAGGTTCCTCTTCATATACTTCTTCAAGATGGCATCTTCTTGATTTCTTAAGTGTTCCTTCTTC
>ML777032.1:1608450-1622669 GCA_009831015.1 Picea engelmannii | reverse complement strand
GTGCCCTGTATTTATAGTAATCCTGGAAGACTTGCCTGGGACGAATTTTCATTCTGGGTACTAATTAATTCATATTAATTATCTCTCTTCAGCCGACATCTCTTCTAGGGTTACGTTCATTTCTTTTCTTTCTTCTGGAACATTCTAATCTTATCAAAGGTCACAATAGAGGTTAATACCTCCCGAAGCTACCATAATATCAACATGTACAACATGTTGACAAAGTATTACAACTATTGGAAGAGCAACAACTTAATGCAAATCCTTCCAAGTGTGCCTTTGGGGTTCAACAAGTGGAATATTTGGGTCATATTGTATCTCATGGAGGTGTAAAAGTGGACCCTAACAAAACAAAGCTATGAGGGAATGGTCGATTCCCAAAACCTTGAAGAAACTTAGAGCATTCTTAGGGTTAACAGGCTATTATCGCAAGTTTGTCAAGAATTATGATCAAATAGCATTATTAAAGAAGGAAGCATTTTCTTGGACCGAAGAAGCACCCAAAGCTTTCAAAAAACTTAAGGAGGCTATGTGTACTACTCACGTCCTGGCCACACCGGACTTTACAAAAACATTCATTGTGGAGTGTGATGCCTCAAGCCGTGGAATTGGTGCAGTTTTAATGCAAGAAGGAAGGCCCCTTGCCTTTGAAAGCGGCCAACTTAAAGGAAAAAACTTAGTCAAACCCATTTATGAAAAAGAAATGTTGGCCATACTACATGTAGCTAAAAACTGGCACCCTTACCTAATAGGAAGACACTTCAAAGTAAAAACAAATCATGATAGTTTGAAGTACTTCTTGGAGCAATGATTATCTTCAGAAGAGCAACAAAAATGGGTTACAAAGATGCTAGTTTATGACTTTGAAATTATCTACAAAAAAGGAAAACATAATGTTGTGGCAGATTCCCTTTCAAGGAAAGATGAAGAAACAAAAGGTTAACAATGTGTTATTTTTATTCCACAATTTGATTGGGTGGAATAAGCAAGGATAGAATGGAAGCAAGATCAAGAGGTATGCAAGATCATTCCACAACTACATGAGGACCCCAGTTCATTAGATAAATTTGTATGGAAGAATGATTTGCTATGGTATTATGATCGCCTATATTTATGTAATAATTCCCAACTCAAACAAAAGGTCCTTCTGGAATTGCACACTTCTCCTATAGGAGGACATTCAGGATTCTTAAAAAATACCATAGGATCAAGAAGGATTTTTTCTAGGAAGGTCTTAAAACTGATGTTCAAAAGTTTGTGTCTGAATGTTTAGTATGCCAACAAAATAAGGGAGAAACAATCAAGACGTCAGGGCTCCTACAACCATTAGCTATACCAAGTCAATGTTGGGAAGAAGTTTCAATGGATTTTATTACAGGTCTACTCAAATCCAAAGGAAAGACTGTCATCATGGTAGTAGTGGATCAACTGACAAAGTATGCCCATTTTTTGCTCTCTTTCTCATCCTTTTAAAGCAAGTACAGTAGCCACAACATTCATGGAAATAGTTCAAAAGCTACATGGAGTCCCCAAGATTATTGTAAGTGACAAAGATCCAATTTTCACTAGAAATTTTTGGACTGAATTATTTTCTTGTTTGGATACTCAATTGGCTCACAGCTCATCTTACCACCCTCAATCCAATGGAAAAATTGAGATTGTGAATAAATGTCTAGAAGGATATCTTCGTTGATTTGCATCCAATAAACATACACAATGGGTCAAGTGGTTTCCCTTGGCGGAATGGTGGTACTACACATCCTTCCATACTTCATCAAAAATGTCCCCATTTCTGGCACTTTATGGATATCATCCTCCATCCATTACATCACCCTTGAAAGGGAATACAAAGGTTCAAGCAATGGAGGACCACATAGGGAACCAACAAGAGGTTCTCAAATTATTGAAGGACAACTTGGTTATGGCACAAAATAGGATGAAACAAAAGCATATCAACATCGCAGTGAAAGGGAATTTGAAGTGGGGGATTGGGTATTTCTGTGGCTACAACCGTATAAACAGATGTCCCTCAAGCAACAAAAGAAGGACATTAAATTAGCACCCAAATATGATGGCCCCTATAAGCTTTTGCAAAGGATTGGAAGTATGGCTTACAAATTGGAGTTGCCTCCATCTTCACCTGTACATCCAGTCTTCCATGTTTCTTTCTTAAAGAAAGTAATCGACAACAAGATCCCAGTCCAAACTATTTTACCAGAGATTAATGAAAAAGGGAAAATCATACTAGAACCAGAAACAATCCTTGAAACAAGGATTACGCAACTGAGAAATCGAGCAATCACGAAGTACCTCGTCAAATGGAAGAACCTACCAGTGGAAGAGGCAACATGGGAAGATGATTTCTTCATGCAGAAACACACGAAGTTAGTCAGTGTTGAGGACAAAACTTGTTTGAAGGGGAGGGGCATGTTAAGACCTAGACAAAGCCCCATTTTATGTGTAAAATTCCTTATTAAGACCTAGATATTGAATTATTACATTTATAGTATTATAATTGTATGTCGGCTAGAACCCTTCATGGTACCCTTTCATTATAATTGTACCCTTTGCCTCCTATATATATATATATATATATACCAAGGAGACCTAGTCTTAGGATCATCTTAACACATCTCATATTGTATTCTGAATTGGATATATTCTAAAAGGATGTTTCCCCCTCGAAGTGGACTGTATTCATTGACTTTTTATCATTTTTAATGCATTGGATCCTAACAACATGGAACGCGATGTTGTGAAAAACATGATAATCACAACCCAACATTGCATGATAGTAAGCTTGTAATCTAGTGTTACGAAACTCAAAGACCTACAAGTAGGCATTGTTGTGGTGTACCTTGATCACTGAAACAGAAACCTCGAAGCAATACTCGCAGAAATGTAATTGCATAAAGAAAAAAAAATAGATCAAAAGTATTGAAGCAGTGGAAATAGGCAAACCTTTATTGTTATTTTGAATGGGAGGCAATGTTCACTTGCCTCTTCGATGGGGCGAACTTCAATTGAGCAGAGCTCCAATACAATATTAATCACTTGGCACCCGATTACATAGCTTATACTACTATAAATAGTTTCTCTCTATCCCAAACCCTAACCACCTAGTCGGCCTTCATTGATGAGGCTACATCAACTACCTAGTAGACTTTCTTTAATGAGGCCACATTACATTATTGATTATACATTTTAACTACCTAGCGAACCTTATTTAATAAAGATGGTCACTATACATTAAGTAACAACCTATTCCCTTAATTGAGTTAGGGTGGGACCCTAACAATTAAATAGATGACGAACCCAAAAAATAAGCATTTCGAAAGACAACAAACCATAAAAGAAGCTCCCAAAATAGATAATGAAAATGATCAATAATTTCCTTAACAATCCAACAAAGAAGCATAATCAAATCCTAAAATAGATAATGATAATGATCAATAATTGTCTTGACAAGCCAACAAAGAAGCATAATCAATTCTTCCTCGAAGACGAACAAACACCACATAACTATTGTAAATAATAAATGTTGTACCTATTATTGTACAAGTGTAAATAATGAGCCATTAGTTGATTCAACAAGTGAGGGGTGTGGCTTAATTTGGTTATAACAAATTTATACAACAATGCACAATGCAAGAATAGAAAGAAATTTGTAATTATGTTTACTGATCCTGCACACAATTTCCTCATGTCACACAATGCACATTGTAGCAACAAAATATCCAAAGAACTGTAAATTTCTTAAGACCAACAAAAACTAATCAAGTAGATTAGATGTAATCACTATATTGGAATTATTTACTTCATCCATGCAGCAGAAACTAGAAAATCAAACCACACGGTACAAAATTAATTTTTATGCTCCTCAAATCAGTTTTCATTTAATCATCGGAACTTACAAGAGCTCCTTTCACAGAGAAAATGGCTCTGAGAATTTTACAACGAAAACAGCAAAATATGAAAGATAGAAATCATCGGAAACCGCACCTCGACACTGTTGTACGGCATGCAATAGTACAGCCTGCTCTTGTACGACCTATACGAAATTGCACGTGTGGGTTGTCCTGCTCACACGTGCGGTCTACAAACTTCTTCAACCGCTATCTAGGAATCTGTGCAGCCATGCTGCAGTCATACAACCCACACGTGTGGCCCTTTCAAGCTACTCACGGTTCACACGTGCGGCCCTGCTTCTTGGCTGCTGTACGGTCCTCCTTGCTAGTAATTATTGTTGCCTTCTTGTTGATTTCTTCCTGCTGTAATCTTCTCGCCAAGCTGAAAATTAGAATTTGATATTCCTCACTTAGACACGTAACTTGTGAAGTAAATGCTCACTCATTGTGTCTTTGTCCTTTGCCCTTTGTTGTCTTTTATAACTTTGAGTTGAGCCAAATCCCTAATCTCAACGATCAAGATCTAACTGTGAGATCAATGGTTCTCTTTTAATTAAATCACTAAGTGACCCAACTTAGGCACTTTTATTAATTAAAAGTCACTTTATAAAAAGATGTTCACTTTATTAATCAATTAATAAAGTAAACTCTAGAAATAACATAGCATACATTAATGATGATTTCCACAAGAAGACACACTTGCGGAAATACATGTCTGAGCTACAAACTTTAAAAAGAACAAGTCTAATCAAGTTGCAAACATACTTTTGAGTGTTTTAAAATTAGTGTTAAGATAATTGCAAAGTTTCATGTGCAACTTAAGTGGAAAATGGCAATGGCAGATGAAGGTAAACTTGAATCCCATATCAAAGGAATCCTTAAGAAAAACAATCCCTAATTATGCAATATGTTAGATATCTATCTAATCTAAAGAGCAAATAATGAAAATGAAATAATTGAGTATTGCACAAAAACAAACTTCTACCATGTAAACAATAATATCAAGGAATATCTTATACATACTTGCCACGGCCATGGAATTTCAATGTCAGGATAATGGTACCCCCAGATTTCAAATATGGCAACAACGGAGCAATAATTCTTGTAGTCTCAATAGGGTGTTTATTTATATCACAAACCAAAAGATCAAAGCACCTCATCCTTGTCCAATCTTGAAGTTCTTGGTGTGCATCTTCCACCTGAGTTCCAAAAAGCAAAGTCATACCCAACATATTATTTACAAAGCTAAACCATCTAAAGCATCATCTCATGAAACTTGAGAACATTGAAATCTATCAATATTCACATTTTGACCATTTTTTAAACCCGAAAAAAGGAGTATGGAATGAAATAATTATAGATAGGTTTTAACTTTTTTACCATAATGTAGATATAGAAGAAAATAATAGTATGGTCCATAATAACTTTCACCCTCCATTCAAATAAGTGTTGTATCACATGCCAAAGATGTGTCGAATGATACACAAAATGCCCAACAAAACATCCACCATGAAACAAAAATAATTCCAAAATAATCACTGTGTTGTATTGAAGAAAAGGAATTGCATGCTAGAGACAATTTTTGATAATGTAGAAAATGTGCCATACAATTCTTCAGAAGAAACAAAGGTGTACAACAAAAATCTAATAATTGAGCTTACCCTATCTAAGATTCACCCTTTCATTTATATATCTCATCACAAGCATAGAAAAAGAATTATCAATTCATGATTATTGTAAATAAGATTGATAGAATTTTAAAACCTAACTTGCCATGATCCAGATATTGATCCACCAAGCTTTTTGAAAATTCGAGATTTGGATACAAGTAAATGACATACATACATAAAGGAATACACACACATATATCACACGAAATGAAAAAATAAAAAACTTAGATTTCAAGAATCAAAATCATCAACTTCGAAAATGGAACCAAAAAGAGAGTTTCTATTAATAATAGCCAAAAGAGTCAATACAAAATAAGTGTCTCGCCAATGATCACTCACATAGTCACTATCTAGACTATGAATCCTACATATTATCCAATGGTTCTTCATTATCTCTATATTGAAGCTCTACATCTTTAATAGAACTTGAGGGCCAAGTCTGATGGAAACTTCAACATGGGATGCTTCAATGGAAGAATGGAATGGTGGTGTACCATCCTCCACATGGTTGAGGTGAATCATGGCACTAAATGATCAATCCAAGTTAGTTATCCCATGGTCCATGTCCCACATCTTGGAAAGCCCCTTCTTATACACTGAATTGAAATGTAACAAAACGAGGAGGATGGAATCAACCTACAAAAGCTACTCAACCTTCTTTGTTTCCAAATTGGTTCGCCTCCTTAAGTGGATGAAACCATATGTACTCCAATTCCTATCAATTGATGAGGAATTGGCAACTTGTGATAACAACTTACTGTCTAAAGTCAAGAGATAATTGGAGTCCCTGCCATAACAACTTGGTACAAGGATTCCAAATGGTTCCTATCATCCATGGCATCTGCATACATATCAAATCAGTTTACAAATGCTCCAAACCTCCATTACAACTCTAGGATCCTTGTACATTTTTTTCAAAGCTTTATTATATCCATGAACCATTTCCTTGCCCTTATTTAGGGATTTTCTAAATGTAAACTCAAGATTGCAAAATGATAATGTATAAGGTGCAATGCATTCGCAAAAAGGTGTAATGGTGTGGTCATTTTGTTCCACCTTTTGGTAACTATATTCTTTACTGCATTGTATAATTTTTCTGTGGGGTCAAGCTCCTTTGTCGTGATAACATTTCTAATCTTCTCCAATATACTATCTATGCCTTCATACACTTCTCACAAGCTAAGTGTATCCATGTCAAAAACCAGATCATGCGCATTAATGCCTTTGAACATGCCAAAATATATTGCACCTTGGATCACCTAATCATCCAGAATAGCATGTCTGATTAGCAATCCTCTATCAAAAGCAGATTGCCTCCATGCATCCTAAACGTTGTTAATGACCATTGGCTCTAATACCTCTCTCAAGTCCACAATCCTATTGAAGACCAGAGAGTGGGAGGCAAAACAAATCTCAACAACCTACAAGTTTTGAAACATAAATTAAAATTTAAAGGGTAAAATTCTAAAATAAAAAAATTAACTTAAATTAAATAAATTTAAACAAATAAATCAAAATTCTAAGGTATTGTTACCCCCTCACATCTAGGGGTAACTAGAGGAGATTTTTCTCCCATGATCCACATCACAGACAGCAGTTCCGATGATGAAATTCAAGATTCTCCACAGACAGTTGCCCACAAATGCCTCCCACTTTATGCTCAACTCACTCATGTCAGATGATATGGTGTATGACACACATGAGGTACCTTGTTTTAATGCTTCATAGTAAGTGTTAATGTTCAATGTATTTGACATGAAAATAGTGATCATGGGTTGAATCAGATGATGGATCGTGATGCTTTGAATTTATACCTTTTGCTTTGTTTCACCTTGGTGGTCATCATCATCTCCTAGTTAAGTGTTGTCATTCTTGGGCAGAGTTGTACTACTGGGGCCTTGATAGGGGTAACGTGTCCATATCCCAATCCATATGTAACATGCTCCATCTTTGCCATTTATGTTATCCCTTCTTTTGGGTTGGTTGCACCCATAAAGGTTCATGCCTCATGATCCCATGAGAAGAAGAAGCTAGAATGCTCGAGGTTGATGCAACTTGATATATATATATATATAGAGAGAGAGAGAGAGCAAATGCTAAACTCAAAATGCAAAGCAGAACAAAGAAGAAAGAAAAGCAAAGTCAAAAACCAAGAAGGAATAAAGAAGCATGAGCTTTGCCCCCTCACTAAGAGGCCATCACCCCAAGTCCTATGCAATGAATGCATACCTAACAAAAAAGATTTAGCAAATGAAAATTAAAAGCCAAAAAAGATTGAATGAATAAAGAAAAAGGAAAATAGGGGTTTAGAAAGACGCAGGGACAAGGAAAGAGCACCTCATTGCTTAGGCGCTCCCTCATACAAAGGTACTCATGAGGATGACTATTATACATAACCTTTCATAACTATGTCACCACTCATGAAGTAAACCCCATACCATACCATATGCTAGTACACATACTCCTTGATGGGTTTCTTAGGAAATACTCCATTTCCTAGGTACTAGCACACCTAATAGGGGTTAATGATGATCCTCCCATACCTAAACTTGGCAAATTGTATACGTTGATGAGCTAGTGTGAAGTTTGAAGAGGGTGCTTAATGTGATCTATGGTCATTTCTAGAACCTAGCATCCGACCATTAATTCCGAGCAAAAAACATTTACTAAATAATATCACAGCTAGGTTACTTGACCATTAAAATTCAGCGGAAGAAAAATCAGAAACCAAACACATTTGCACAAGATATTTTGGGTAAACAACCCTTGGAAAAACCCTTGCAGAAAAACCAGATTTGTGATGATTTTATTAAATAAAACCAAGGCTCTCGTCTTGGGATAATCGTCCTTCTGAGGAAATACAAATGCAACAAATAGCCTAGCCTATTACCCAAGATCAATCCTTCAATCTTGCTGGCTGCTACTTCCCTTTTTCCCTTTCCTCGGCCCTTGCCCCTGCACACCTGAGTGCTCACTCACTCTTTGTGTACCATCATTGTGTCTCCTACTCTCACTTAGGCTGTCTTTTATAACCTCAAGTTTTCCCTAAGTCCAAAACCCTAGATCTCCTAAAGTGATCAACGGCTGAGATCTAATCTCGCGTTCACTTTAGATCTAACGGCTAGGACTTAATTCAATTATTAATGCCAAATACCTTAGCATTTAATTAAATCAAACTCACTTTATTACAAAAGTACATTCACTTACATAAAGTGAATCTCCTAAGTTTTTGAGAGGCATTTAGGACGACTCCCACGTGTTGACACGAACCCACGTGGAAGTACCCGTCCAATGCTACTAAAAACATCAACACTCCCTCTTAGCGAGGAAGGTACTTCTACCACCTGGAGGTGGCTCTATCTTCCTTGTCAGATCTACTACCATCACTGCTCTCCAATCCACCTGATTGGCTACTCCCTATGAAACAAAAGGTATCTCTGCCATCTCGCTCGAACCTATCTGCGAAGACTTCCCTTTGATCATGCTCCTAGAAGCCTCCTGCTCCTGAGCATCATGCACGGTCATCTCGTACCATGACTGCTTTTGGATAGACTTGGAAGGCCACTCCTTCCCACCTGAACCTGAAGGTTGACTCCCTCTAAGCTACTCAACCTTCGGAGCTACCTACTCCTCGTTCTCTGTCACTTTGTTGCTTGCCATTACTCGCAAGCAACTCAACAAAATATTTTTGTTGGTCGGGACCCGTTGCCCGAACCATGCTTTAACTGCCCAAACCTGATGCTTGTTGCCCATATTCGTTGCCCAGACCCACTGCTCGAGGTTGCCCGCAGCCTCTTACTCCTGCCCAAGCATGTTTTTGCTCGTTGCACGAACTTTTCTTGTGTTGCCCGGGTATGTTTCTTCTCACTGCGCGAACTTTTCTTGCGCTGCCCGAGCCCGTTATGGGCGCTGCCCAGCTATCTCAGCGTGTTGCCAAGGGCACCTGCTCACTTCCCGGAAGCTTTCTGCGCTGACCTGGTTCTTGCGGCAATCTGTTGTGTGGCTATTGTCCTCACTAACCTTAGTTTCCCGGTTGTGGCGGTTGCACCCACGTGAACCAGCTCCTGCAGTCACCTTTCGACCTTAGTTGCAACCACTCCTTCTACCTCGACTGATCCACTCACACTGGTCAATTGCCCACTCGGACGCTATATGTTTGGTGGTTGTTTCCCTTGCTGGCGATCACACCTCACATGTCCACATTTGTCAAATCTCAGCCAGCAGCTACTATCTCCAACACCCAATCGTGTCGACTGATACCCCTTACAACACTCTCGTTGCACGCCCTTTCCACAGTGCATGACAGCCCATACTCCTCTTGCAGTTGTCACCTTCTTCAGACAACTCCTTCACCGGCTGGCTTCTCCGCTGGCGTATTTGCTCACCCATGCAGCTTATTCACTACACGTCGGTGACTGTGCTGGCAGCTACAACCGCTCCCTCTGCCGCACGATCTCACGCCAGTCCTCTCGTTCCACGATTCTACAGCTCACGATCACCTTCAAATATGTTCCCTCTACGAGCTATCTGTCGGTCACTATGCAACCTGTCGTCGAGTTGGTGCTCTTTTACTGTCGGTCAGTTGAGTCTCGATTCTCACTCAACTGTCATTTCACACCCGCATCTACTGTCACCTAGTGATTGATCTCACTTGTTGTCACACTCACTCAACAATCAGCCACCCGATCTAACAATCCACACATATCTGCATATGTCATACGGCGGTTGTATCGCGGTCTTGAACAACCTCAAAAATGAGAATCATGTCCTTCTCCACCCTCAGCCCCTTCTTTTATCTCACCTCCAGCCACCTTTTCTTCCTTGGTTTGTGCATCAATTCAGCCTCCAAGGCTCCAAGTAGGTGCACCCCCCTTGGATGGATCCCACAACCCACTCAAAGGCTCGTGAGGTGCGCCCCACAAGTTAGGGACCCACAAAATACTCAACTAATGTGCCCTCTTTAGCTGGACCCCACAATCCACTCACTAGCCTCATGAAGTGCACCCCACTAGCTTGGGCCCCACAATCCACTCAAAACAAAAAATTTGGTTGATTGCCTGAGTTGGACTTAGGCTGAGATAACTAAGGTTGATCTGGGTCATTAGTGTGTCCATCAACTAGCCTAGGACGCATAGGCATAGCTGAGACACCTACTGCGCTACAAAAACTAACAGATTCCCCTCAATTGCAGTTGTTTGGAAAAGAACTACTTTTGTAGTGTGGGAGATGTATCTGCATCATTGTAATATCCAATATTGGATTGTGTGACTTGCTTATGTTTATCGGAAGCATCTACTATAAATAAATACGTAGCTTAATGGTTTAGCATAATATATGTTGTCGATGATTTCAATTAGAAAAGAATTTTGGTCTTAGGTAAAGCCCTCCAAGGAAGAAGAAGTATGGCCTTGAGTAAAGCCTGTGTAAGTGGAGAAATCCTATGGTCTATAGAACTTAGGCTTGAATGGAATCCAAGGATAAAACATTGTGGTCTTTGAATGTTTAATAAGTTGTTGATAGGCATCATTCAGCGGAATTCACCAGCAAGAATGCATGCAAGAGCATTGTATACAAAATTATTTTTAGAATACTTGGTTATAGTTGATTTTTTCACAATACACAACATATGTGATAAGACAACAAAAGACTACCAATGCAAGGAATTACCTGATCAAAGAACAAGTTGAGTTAATTCTAACAGTAGCAAAAGAAGTACTTCAAATGGATGAGATTTTATTTCCCTCAAATCATTTTTGGAATACTTGGTTATACTTGATTTTTCACAATATGCAACATATAAGATAAGACAACAAAAGACTACCAATGCAAGGAATTGTTAGATTTTGTAGTGCACTTAGACTCTGTGCACAGACACCTCAGGTCTGGTCTAGGTTCTCAACAGTATACACAAAATTACACAATTTGAACTCTGAACATAAACACACTGAGATGCCTAACAATTTAGCATAGCGGAAAATAAACCAGCAATTGAATCATGCACAAGTACACAAGAATTTAATGCCCAAAATCAATATTCTTCACGAATACAAAATTCATGGGCTCCTGTACCAGGGACAATGGCCCAATTTTACATAAAGAAAAATACCAAGGACACTTACAAAACACTGCAGAAACCCTCCTGGTTTCCATGTCCAATGTTGTTGAACTGAGCCTGAGGGTTAGAGCATCCCTTGCCCTCTCAAACCCTCCACTACCTCTTCAACTCCTTGCACAAGACTGAGGTTGAGTCCTTCCAGCCCTCCATTGTCCCTGTTATCTGTTGTTACGTCGCGGTTGTGACAGCCCTCAAGGATGATATCAAACTACCCTCCAAGCTGTCCCAAAAGGTTGTTGTTAGGGTAGTTGTTCCAGCCCCCTGTCTCTAACCATAACAACCTTCAAAGGCTGTCCAAAACCGTTGCTAGGGTAATTGTTGTTTGGGTTGTCACAGCCCCTTACCCTCTATTGTTCCAACCTCCAAAAACTGCCCAGATTACCAACAGTTGCCCTCTCTTGGTTGCCTACTGCCACAAGGGTCTGCAGTTGCCTCTCCTAGGCTAGTTGAGCCACCTGCTTGGTCGAGCCCTTCTCCAGTCCTCAACAAACCTGCAGCTGGCCTCTCCCTTGTTGTTACCCTACTCGTCCCTCCTCACCAAGGAAACCTGCCTAAGACAAACAAAAAACAACAAATATGAGGCCTTTCAGCCTCCTCCATTTGCTAGTTGCGGTCACCACACTTCTCACCAAGGAGAATAAATGTCATCACAAGCTTATGTTTCACCTCTCACATGATCTCCTTTATATACAACTCTAAAGGGGTGTGTGAGAAGCCCTTAAACAACTGAACATCAAATTAGACGTGTGTATTCTTCTATGTGGATGTGAAGCCCCAACACAAGCCCACAAAGCCCATCAACAAGCCCATGAAGCCCCCAGCTCTAATCTAAGGGAGTTTTCACCCAAACAAAACTGCAGGGAGGTGCCAATGAGGATTCCCACATTCTTGACACCCAAGGCCACTTGTGGGAATACCCCCCAAACCTACAAAAACATCAACACTCCCTCTTAGAGAGGGAGATATTCCATCCTTCATCATCTGGAAGTATCTCTATCTTGCATTGTTCCGCTACCACAGCTGCTCTCCAATCCACCAGATTGGTTGTTCCCTCTGAAGTCAAGCTCCCTCTAAAGTCAGGCTCCCTCTAAATCTGCACAACCTTCGGAGCTATATCTGTTGCATGTCCATTGTTAGTCTACTATTGTTGGTCATGGCTCGCAGAGGTTAGCCCTTCAGCATATACAGGTTGCTCTCTCTTACTCCAAGAACCATTGCTCTATTGGAGCTAGATCCTTTGGTCAACACCTATCTATCTTGAAACAAAACTGCATAGCCCTTCTCCTCAATCGCTAAGACTGAGAGCACATTCTTGGCACCCATAGCACATTTGTCACCCTCAACACATCTCCTAACTCCATCCGGAATGACATTGTTTTGGATCCCTCGAGTGAATGCATGTTCCCCATACCAAGCTTGTCATAACTCAACTTTCCACTTGAGTTCGAATTCAGATCTTGACTTTACACTTTCGTTACAACTCGCCCTTGACATGGCACTGCATGTTATGCCAGCTCAACAAGTGACTCGACCTTGACTATGCATGTGAACTCCTCAACAAGCACATGACATGGATGCATGCAACTTGACATGCATGCATGCAACTTGTCATGCATGCAACTCGACATCATGCATGTAACATGCAACTCAGCATGCAACATGCATGCATGCGACATGCAACAAACTTGACAACTTTGACTTTGCCCTAGACATGCAATTTTGACTTTTACAACTCCACTCTTTACATGGCAATTCGAATTTCTTCATGGTGGATGGTGTTACACGTGCCAACACACTAGATCAATACATTTACATCATTCGCAATATCACGAAGATTGTTTGTTTCTAGCTCATAGGAATTTTATGTTCACCCTAACTTTTTCTAGATGCCTTGACTTTTGCTCATGGCTCACAAGGCTTGACTAGGCTCATAGAGGTTGTAAGTTCCCCCTGACTTTTGCACTAGTCTATCTAGGCTCACAGAGATCGTACGTTCCCCCTGACTTTTGCACTAGACTGTCTATGCTCACAGAGGTTGTATGTTCCCCCTGACTTTTGCATTAGACTTAAATCTTGACTTTTGTCTTAGACTTACAAGGCTTCTACCTTTGCCTTGGCTTAACTCACAAGATCATGTAGCATCTCGTTCGTCCTGACTTTTGGTTTGACTCACAGAGGTTGTACGTTCCCCTGGCTTTTGTCAATACCTCACAAAACTGGTTAATTCTCCAAATCTCCCCAGCTAGCCTCAGGGTGGCCCATATGGCCTCTCATTGGAGAATGTTCCCCCTGACTTTTGCATTAGACTTACATCTTGACTTTTGTCTTAAACTTACAAGGCTTCTACCTTTGCCTTAGCTTGACTCACAAGATCATATAGCATCTCATTCGTCCTGACTTTTGGTTTGACTCATAGAGGTTGTACGTTCCTCCTAGATTTTGTCAATACCTCACAAGACTGATTGATTCTCCAAATTTCCTCGGCTAGCCTTAGGGTGGCCCATATGGCCTCTCATTGGAGAATGA
>ML777032.1:1584362-1603866 GCA_009831015.1 Picea engelmannii | reverse complement strand
TGGCAGCAGCAAGAGAAGAAACTTCAACACAGCAAAGGAAAACAAGGAACATGCACCAACAAATGAAGTGAAAACTGGACTGTCAAAGGAGGCCGCAATTTTCTGTCAAAAGGAGGCTACAACTGTAACAGAATCTCAGAGCAATCCGCCAACCTTGGAGAGGAGAAAGTGAATGTGTGTAAAAGTGAAGGGAGAGGGTTCTTATTTATACTTTTAGGCTAGGGTTAGGGTAATAAAAAATATAATTAAAATAACATTTTTAATTAATATAAATATTAATTAAATATGTTATAATCAAACATTAATTAAATATTTTTCATATTAACCCCTAAAACAAAAATACAAACCCCCAAACAAACTCAAGCTCAAAAACCAAGGGTGGGGGTTTTAGGAGAGGTTTACTTAATGGCAACACATGTCCATATACTTCTCAAGGTGACCAATTAACTTTATCATCACTGCATATGGGATACATCCCTCATGTAGTCATGCCCTCCTTCAAAATCTCTCCTAGGTCCTGTGGACCATCCTGGAAGAGAGGAAGAGGATCACACACCAACAACTACCTGATCAAAGGCCAGGTTGCCCCAGAACATATCCGGGGTCTTATCCACCAAGGTACAAGACCAAGGATCAACCCATGCCTTAGACATGGGTTCCCTGGAACACATCCAGGGGCCCTAGACATATCTAGGGACTTAAACTGCTTGGTCCCAGACCAAGAACCCCAGTCATCTACTGGGGGCCCTCACAAGGGTTTTTCCGCTTGGTCCCAGACCAAGAACCCCAGTCATCTACTGGAGGCCCTCACAAGGGTCTTTCTGCTTGGTCCAAGACCAAGAACCCCAGTCATCTATTGGGGGCCCTCACAAGGGTCTTTTGCCATGGCTCTAACTGCTTGGTCCCAGACCAAGAACCCCAGGAATGTATTGGGGGCCCTAGTCTAGAACTAAGGTCTTCTGCCATCCTCCAGGAGAATGGCTCTTGCAGCTGCATTAAATTCAACATTGAGGGTCATCACATGAACTCATTCCCCCTTTCCTTTCATCATTATTATCTAAGTCACTTGACACGTCCAAACTCCACCTTGTGTCGCGAATCCTACGTGTCGAACACGAAACAGTAGGACACGTGTCGGATACGCATTTAGAACGTGTCAAGTTCACAGGACACCCGTGTCTTGAAAATAAGACACGTGTCCTGCTCAAAAAATGACCCTGGCTCATGTTTTCTCATGCAAGTTGCAGCTGTGAGGTGTTTCAGTGTGCAACTAAGGGTTATTTTGCATTACTAATTATATTTAAAGAGGTCCCCACCCCCTCCATTTTACCCGCCCTAGTAAGTAAAAGTGACATTCTCCTTTATCTTTCATTTTCATCCTTTTACTTAAATTTTTAACATTACCATTAATTGTTTCAGGATGTTTGAAAGTGGTTCCAACCTCATTGGACTTCATATGGAGAAAGTAGAATTTTAGGTCCCATTCAAAATTTAGCAAACTTAACAGGATTTCAAGATTGGCGGGATTGCAATGTTTCCACTAGATTCTATCATGTAAGAGGGTATGAAACTGGCATTTAATCAAGGGCACCATACCCTTTATGTACCTCGATGTTGGTGGCATTGATTGTTGAACTCTTATGTCACGACCCCAGTAAAAATGTACCCTTCACTCAAGTATAAACTCTTTTGTTGAACTCTTCTCTTTGTCATCGTGTCAAGTGACTTAGTGGTGTATCTGCACACCAACCTCTATCTTATTTGCAGGCAATGGGCAAAGAGAAGAGTGGTTGAAGGGAAAGACAAAGATGTGGGATGTGTTTCCTGATAATATGGGTTTGGACAACGGTGTTGAGTTGGCAATGTCATCATTTATGTTAGTAACTTAGTAGTTACTAAGTTAGTACTAGTTGTATGATTGAATTTGTATCATCATCATGTAACTGTTTACAATTTAATTATTTCATTTTTTCATGTGTAATTTATAATTTAAATTTTGATATATAAATTATATATATATAACATGTCCTCTGTGTCCTATTTCTGGGGGTCGTCGTGCCCATGTCGGATACTCGTATTTTCATGTCCTCCGTATCCCGTGTCGTCGTGTCAAGTGACTTAGGTTATTATTCATTACTACCTATCTTTCACCAAGGTACTTAAGAAATATGGGTTTTCTTAGGACTTGATGCATGTATAAGGGTTAATATTGTTCCCCTTGGTAAGACTTAGGCAAGTATTAAAACTAACCCCCTTTGTTATGTTTTGCTAAGAGATGTCACCAGGTCCTACCAATTAATGGCTTGCTAAGAGGCTAGACCCATCACTTCAATTGGGTATTGTGCATTGGGATATGTGTACCATGCCTAGGAATCCATGACACTACCTAGGGATCTGTGACACTGCATTCAGATCCATGTTCTCATATATGGCCATTTCTACAAACATTGGGATCTGTGATGTTTGCCTTGGGATCTGTGTGCCACATTGAGATACGTGTCGCTGCATTGGGATCAGTGGCAGTGCATGGGGCAGTGCATCGGGCCATGACAAGTACACCATGTCATCACCCTTTGGATCTTTTGGCCTTTTCTTTTTCAAGTTTGATGCTCTTCTCCTAGCCCTAGGTGAGAGAAAACTTCAACATATTAACCAGGACATGTCCTCAGATATAGGGTTTGAGTGTCTTTCTTGTTGAATTATTGTAACTTCGAAGAATATTCTACTTATATTTGAGTTATTATTGTATAGATCAAATCCTCTTTTGTGGATTGATCAAATCGGGTCTTGTATAAGATCAAATCCCCTTTTGTGGATTGGTCAACATGTATTTGTATGGTGGTATTTGTAAAGTCAGCCCCTAGTAATTGTAAAGTGGTTTTAGCCACTTCTAGGAGAAGTCGGCTCCACCAAGTGAAGAGTCACAACCCTAGCGCCACCTCACAACTTGTATTTATATGTGAGGATGGTGTCTCATTTGAGTACACTCACTCACTCATCTAGTGCGCATATCTTGAAGACAGTTGCAGTTGCAGGAAGAAGTCTAACAAAGGAGAAGAGAGGCGCATGCTTGGTGTTGGTCTGTCTTTGGTGTTTTGGTCTTAGTCTTGGCATTGTGCTGGCAATCTATTATTGAGGAAGATTTGTTGGGTTTTCTTACCCATGAGGTTTCCCAAGATAAAATGATGTGTACCTTGTGATGGTGTTTCTTTCAATGATCCTCTTTATACTGTTGTTTTGGAAATGCATTGAATGCTCATGAAATTTGGAAATAACCTAATAACAACAGTAAAAACTTAACATGGTATCAGAGCGAGACTGAATAGAGCAACTTTCACTGGGTGTCTTGACGTTTCTATTGTCGTACAAGGAAATTAGGGCTTTTTACTGAAGGCGAATTTTTAACCAAAGACCACCTTTGGAAGTGCGCCTTGACCTAGCACATCTTTTGGCAGCTTGAGCGAACCTTTTCAGTGGCTGGATACTCTGGAAAGTCAAACCCTAGTTTTGACTGATACCAGAAAACCAGGAAACCAGAACCAGTGCCAGAAGTACGAGTCCAGAATTGCACAGATCAAGTTTCAAGGGGTAAAACTTGGAATTTTCAAAAATAATCTGCTCCAGCGAACTCGCCTCAGTCCAGCGCATCTCCTGGTAAGTTCAGATTTATTTTTCGAGCACTTTCATTTTCTGGTCATTTTCTTAGCTCCAGGTCAAGATGTCGGCAAGCACCAATCTTGTTAACAAGTTAGAAGGTGTGGAAAATTTTCGTGCCTGGAAATACAGAATTGGACTCATTCTTGAAGAGAATGACCTTGCAAAATTTATAAAAGAAAATGTATCGGAACCCGAAGAAAATGAATCCAAAGAGAAGTACAAGAAGGATATGATTAGGGCTAAAAGAATAAATGCAGATTCTATTAAAGAACACTTGATCCCTCAAGTCTCTTCTAAGAAAAATCCAAAAGATATGTTTGATGCTCTAACCAAAATGTATGAAGGAAGGAACATCAACCGAAAGATGAATTTGAGAACCCAACTCAAGAATACAAGAATGCAAAAAGAAGAAACAGTTCAAGACTATTTCTCTAGAGTTTATCAATTCAAGGAACAGTTAGAGGCAAATGGAGACAACTTAGATGAAGATGAACTCGTGATGACAATTCTTAATGGTCTCACAAGACCTTGGGATGCCTTCATCCAAACTATTTGTGCAAGAAAAGAGAAACTCCAATTTGACAGTTTATGGGAAGAATGTGTTCAAGAAGCAAGAGTGGCTAACCGAGAAGTCGTTCTATTAAAGGATGAAGATCAAGCCCTAGCTCATGCTAAGGGTGGAAAGGGAAAGTCTCATTTTCAAAAGGAGACTCATTTTCATAAAGAGTCTCACTCTCCAAAGAGATTCCAGAAATATACTAAAGGTCAAAGAAGGCAAAAAGATTTCTCCTCCTACCAATGTTATCATTGTCATAAGATGGAACACATTGCTAAGAATTGTCCTGCCAAAAGGGAAGAATACAAGAGGAGAAATAACAAAAGACATCATGCTCATGCAGTTAAAGATGATGAGCCACCCAAGAAGTTAGCTAAAGAAGAGATTGAAGGATATGATTTGTTTTCCGCTCTCTTAGGATCTCTGACACCTAGAAAGGATACTTGGCTCATAGATAGTGGTGCCTCTAAATACATGACAGGTCAGAAGAACTCTCTCTTCAATTTTGTACAGAAAAACTCCTCCCAGAAAGTTTCACTTGGAGATGATTATCAATACCCAATCAAAGGATTGGGAGAAGCCACCTACAAAATTGATTCAGGAACTCCGATGAGAATGAAGGATGTACTCTATGTACTAGGTTTGAAAAAGAACTTACTTTTTATTTCTGCTCAAGATAAGAAAGGTTTCAGGGTTGCATTAGTAGATGGTGAAGTTCTTATGTGGTCTAAAGGAAAAACTATAGAAGATGCAGTTGTTATTTGAATAGAAGAAGGTGGTTTGTACAAGTTAAAGGGTCACTCAGATGTAGCCTTGACTCACTCTACTGAAAGTCCTTGTGAACTTTGGCATAGAAGGATAGCTCACATCAACTACAAAGCCTTACCATATGTGAGCAAGGTAGTTGCAGGTTTACCAGAACTAAAAGTTGATCATGAAGGTGTATGCAAGGGATGTGCACAAGGAAAGAACACAAAGAATCCTTTTCCAAAGAGCGACAGTAAAGCAGAAGGAATTTTGGAACTCGTCCACTCAAATGTATTCGGTCCAATGCCATCAACCTCTCTAAGCGAGTATGTATACTATGTATCATTTATTGATGATTACTCTGGTAAAAATTGGGTTTATTTCTTGAAGTCAAAAGATGAAGTACTTGGAAAGTTCAAAGAATTCAAAGCCTTGATAGAAAACCTCTCCGAAAGGAAAATCAAGAAACTTTGGTCAGACAATGGAGGAGGGTACACTTCAAATGAATTTGGAATCTTTTGCAGAGATGTTGGGATTAAGAGAGAGCTCACCACTCCCTATAATCCTCAACAAAATGGTGTAGCAAAAAGAAAGAATAGGACGATTATGGAAGCAGTAAAGACTATGATTCATGATCAAGATCTTCCAATGCACTTATGGGTTGAAGCAACAAGAACAACAGTATATTTCCAGAACAGATTATCCCATAGTGCACTTGGATTCAAAACCCCCGAAGAAATGTTCACCGGAAAAAAGCCAGAAGTAAGCCATCTCAAAATATTTGGTTGTCCAGTATTTGTACACACTCCGAAAGAATAGAGAACTAAATTGGATCCTTCAGGAAAGAAGGGAATATTTGTTGGATACTGTGAGGTCTCTAAGGCCTTCAGAATCTATATACCAGGTTACCATCATATTGAGATCAGAAGAGACGTAACATTTGATGAAGATGCGACACTCGAGAGATCAAGGAAATGTCAGTTAGAAGAAGTGTATGAAGAAGAACCTGTAGCTCCTAGAGTTGCAAAACCCATGAAGGAAGTCGCATTTACCCCTGATGATGATATTTCAGAAGATCATGATATGATAGAATCTCAAGAACCTCCTCATATGACGATCTCTCACAAGAGAAAGCCAGCTTGGGTGAGAGAACTTATTCAAGATGCAGAGAAGTATGGTGCCCCAAAAGGAACCATGAGACAAAGCAAGAAGCCTAAGCCATTCTCCAGCTATGTGGCCTTGATGTGTGATTTCGTAGATAAGGAACATACTTGCTTTGAATAAGTGGTTCAGAAATAAGAATGGATGAATGCCATGACAGAAGAATACCAGTCCATTATAAAGAATGATGTGTGGGAAGTAGTTCCCAAGCAAAGAACAAAGATGTGGTATCTTCCAAGCAGATATACAAAATAAAACATGCAGCAGACGAAAGTATTGAAAAATATAAGGCAAGATTTGTGGCTCGTGGATTTTCTCAAAAGGAAGGTATTGACTATGAAGAAACATTTGCTCCTGTAGCAAGATACACTTCTATCAGAAACACCATAGCTCTTGCAGCCAAAATGAAGTGGAAGTTGCACTAGATGGATGTGAAAACAACTTTCTTAAATGGTGTTATTGAAGAAGAAGTGTACATAGAACAACCACAAGGGTTTGAAGTTGAAGATAGAAAAACTCATGTCTGCAGGTTGAAGAAAGCTCTATACGGGTTGAAGCAAGCTCTAAGAGCTTGGTATGGCAGAATTGACAGTTTCCTGACGAGCTTGGGATTTACCAAGAGTAAAGTTGATTCTAATCTTTACTTCAAGTTTATGAATGATGAGCCAGTTGTATTGCTACTATATGTGGATGACTTATTCTTGACAGGAGAAGAAAAGCTCATCACAGATTGCAAAAGGAAGCTTGTTGCAGAATTTGAGATGAAAGACCTGGGCCCGATGCATTATTTCTTAGGTCTTGAAGTTTGGCAGAGCCCAGAGAAGATCTTCCTTAACCAAGGGAAGTATGCAGTTGAAATACTAAAGAAGTTTGACATGTTGGAATGTAAAGCCATGGCCACACCCATGGAGACGAATTTGAAGCTCCTGGTTGATACTTCATCAAAGTTAGTTGATGCTACTCTATACAGAGAGATTATTGGTTCGTTGATGTATCTAACGAATACCAGGCCAGATATATGCTTTGTTGTGAACACCTTGAGTCAGTATCTGGTGGAGCCCAGACGTGTTCACCTTGTATCTACAAAGCATGTGATGAGATACCTTAAGGGTACGTTGGATTATGGTCTCTGTTATAATGGAGATCATGACTTCAGACTATATGGTTATACTAATTCATATTGGGTTGGAAGTGCTTCAGATAGAAAGAGCACTTCAAAATGTTGTTTCAGTTTGGGGCCAGCCATGACTTCATGGAAAAGCAGGAAGCAGTCCAATATTGCTCTCAGCACGGCAGAAGCAGAGTACATTGCAGCATGTTCTGCTAGTTGTGAAGCCATATGGCTTCGGAAGTTGTTGATAGGTCTGTTCGATCTAGAGATGGATGCTACCGTGATCTTATGTGATAACCAGAGCTGTATAAAGATGGCAGAGAACCCAATGTTCCATGATAAGTTGAAACACATAGAGATCTGGTACCACTACATTCGTGACATGGTGCAGAAGGGAGCTGTAAAGCTCCAATATGTTGGCACAGATGAGCTAGTTGCAGATGTGTTGACTAAGCCTTTGTCTCGTGTGAAGTTTGAATACTTCCGAGACAAGCTTGGTGTTGTCCGAAAGGACCTCCCTTGAAAGGGGGAGTGATGTTGATGATACTATGGTATCCTGACCAACAATGGGTAGCTTAGTTAGGATTTTATATCCTAGGGGATTGATCATCCCTGAACAAATCCCGAAGGTCCGGTAAGGACGGTCTGTCAGAGTACCTGTGCATGTATACAGCTATGGTCAATAGTGGTAGCTCAGTTAGGATTTTATATCCTAGGGAATCTTATGATTCCTGGGCAAATCCCAAAGGTCCAGTAAGGACGGTTTGTCAAAGTACCACAGATGTTGTTGTTGATGCACTTGCCTCATTATGTTGCCACATATAGATGTTGATGTTCCAACTTTGTGATGTTGATGTTGTTGTTCCAGCTTCGTGCTATTGATGATGTTCCAGCTCCATGTTGATAGTGATGTTCCAGCTTCATGTTCATGATGATGATGATGTTACTCCAGCTCCATGCTGCAAATGATGATGATATTGATGATGAGAAAACTTTCGATGATTTATAGATGTGTCCAGTTAGTGTTCCAGATGTTGATGATTATGTTGTCCTCTCCTTCTCTTGATGATGTTGTATTGAGTCATGCCAGTAGAACACCCTTATCGTTAAGGGGGAGTGTTGAATTATTGTAACTTTGAAAAATATTCTACTTATATTTGAGTCATTATTGTATAGATCAAATCCCCTTGTGTGGATTGATCAAGTCAAGTCTTGTATAAGATCAAATCCCCTTTTGTGGATTGGTCAACATGTATTTGTATGGTGGTATTTGCAAAGTCAGCCCCTAGTAATTGTAAAGTGGTTTTAGCCACTTCTAGAAGAAGTCGGCTCCACCAAGTGAAGAGTCACAACCCTAGCGCCACCTCACAACTTGTATTTATATGTGATGATGGTGTCTCATTTGAGTACACTCACTCACTCATCTAGTGTGCATATCTTGAAGACAGTTGCAGTTGCAGGAAGAAGTCTAACGAAGGAGAAGAGAGGCGCATGCTTGGTCTTGGTCTGTCTTTGGTGTTTTGGTCTTAGTCTTGGCATTGTACTGGCAATCTATTATTGAGGAAGTTTTGCTTGGTTTTCTTCGCCATGAGGGCTTCCTAGGATAAAATGTTGTGTACCTTGTGATCGTGTTTCTTTCAGTGATCCTCTTTATACTGTTGTTTTGGAAATGCATTGAATGCTCATGAAATTTGGACATAACCTAATAACAGCAGTAAAAACTTAACATTTCTTGTTGCCATTATTACTCTACCAGAACCTGGGGCTGTTATCACTGTGCTTGCAGGTCTGATCCATTATTTGTTGCAGCCATAACATCATTTCCTTGAGCCAATCTGCATGCTGTGTCAAATCTGCAGGGTTTCCACGGCATACCCACTATTTTGGAGGATCAATGCAAGTTTTTATGGTCCCAGATTGTCTTGGCTATCAGGTCATACCCAAAACTCCTCCAACGACTTCATATCTCCCTGGAACATTGCCGCATTTCCACTGGTTGTACACCTGTCAATCCACTGTCAAATCTGCAGGGTTTCCAGAGACTTATCCAAGGTTTATTCCCATCATTTGAAAGGTCATTGCAAGGTGTTTTCATATCAGATTGTTCTTGGCACCTCGCCATCTCCTAAATGGTTCCAACAACCTAGTTATCACCCAGGACGTTACTCTATTTACCAGCTATCTAATACGCAGAATATACAGTAGTTGTTCGACTGTCTTGTGGAGAGATATTTGTTGGTCTTTCTGCCTGATTTGTTTACCATAATACAGTGCTACCTCAATCGTCCCAAGAAACCTCCACAACCCTTGTGATGTTGCCTCATTCTGGCTTGTTATACCTCTGTCATCCCACTGTTAAATTTCTGCAGTTACACTAGTGAGTAAATACTGTCCCCTAGATTGTCTTTCAAAGGATCGTTTGATGGTATATTTGCATGATTGTTTGGTCACATGTCTGCCCATCCTAAGTTACCCCAAACGATCTTTTAAACATCTGCAGTGTTTCCTAGCTCTTGCTGTCTTGTGGACCAAATTCATAGACTGGTGTTAAATCAGGGTTTTATGTTGGAGATATATTTCATGCTGAGTATGAGTAGTTATGCAATTAATTGCGACTTGATTGCTCGTGATGAATGCTCCTGTTCTTATTCATGCCATATATATGGTGATTGTAATCAAGGATTGATTAAAACTGATAATTAATACATGTTATGTCAATGAATGCTGAGTCACAAATCTGTGTGCCAATCTGATATTGATACATTGCTGTCCTAGTATCTCAAGCTCAAAGTTTGCATGAACATTTATTAATGCTTCACTAATTGTACTTTAAAACTTTACTGTTGCAATAGATGCTTTATGCCTTACTTTGTATACCTCACATTTGCATGAATAGTGATGCTTTGATATGTTGCACTAAATATTCTTGCAAACAATATTCAACTTCCAAGCATTTATTAAACGTTGTCCTCTCTTTGAGACATTCTCTCGAGAAATCAACCCCAGTCAAACTAGGTCTTTTGCCCTCACCTGACCTTATTGCAGTGATAGGACTTAGCTCGACAATGTGGGATCCTCCCCTTGGCTTGGTTTTCATCGCCTAAAGAGTGGAGGGAATTGTTGAATTTTCATAAGAGATGATATTGTATGTGAATGAATATCTTATTACAATGATGAGTGTTCTATATATAAAGAACATATGGTGACCATGGTGACCATTCAAGAAGAGATGCGTCCCTTGGGTAATAAATATATTTATACTTTATATTATATTATATTATACATATAATATAAATATACTTTATATTTAAACTTTATACTTTATTATATATATTTATACTTTATATTATAAATATATTATTACATTAATAATATTATAATTAATAATATTGTTTAATAATTATTAATCATAATATTAATTATTAATCTAGTAGAATGTCTTTCCGATGCTGCCCAAACATCAACACTCCCTCTCAACGAGGGAGACATTCTACATTATGCCAAGATTACCTCTGAAGATTACCTGTGGGTAGCTCTCAAATCACTTCAACACGTCATAACGACATCCATTACCTCGTAATGCATCTGTACCTCATCATGTGCACCCTTGTGACTTCACAACCAATGCATCCAAGGCTCGTGGGTGGTTCTCAAATAACTACAACATGTCCCCAAGATATCCACTACCCTACAATGCATCAGTACCTAATCATGTGCACCCTCAGTCTCAGTGCGAGCGCTTTTTCATGCTCGATGAGATCCACCTGTCTCAATGCCAGCCCTTTTTCATGATGGATGAGATCCACCTATCTCAGTGCCAACCCTTTTTCATGTTGGATGTCCCCAAGATATCCACTACCCTACAATGCATCAGTACCTAATCATGTGCACCCTCAGTCTCAGTGCGAGCGCTTTTTCATGCTCGATGAGATCCACCTGTCTCAATGCCAGCCCTTTTTCATGATGGATGAGATCCACCTATCTCAGTGCCAACCCTTTTTCATGTTGGATGAAAACACTCAGTGTCGGCCCTTTTTCACGCTGGATGAGTTCCACCTGTCTCAATGCCAGCCATTTTTCATGTTGGATGAGAACACTCAATCCCAGCCCTTTTTCATGCTGGATGAGTTCCACCCTGTCTCAATGCCAACCCGTTTTCATGCTGGATGAGAATACTCAGGGCCAACCCTTTTCAAGCTGGATGAGTTCCACCTGTCTCAATGCCAGCCCTTTTTTCATGTTGGATGAGAACACTTAGTGCCAGCCCTTTTTCATGCTAGATGAGTTCCACCTATCTCAGTGCCAGCCCTTTTTCATGTTGGATGAGTTCCACATGTCTCAGTGCTAGCCCTTTTTCATCTTGGATGAGAACACTCAGTGCCAGCCCTTTTTCACGGTGGATGAGTTCCACCTGTCTCAGTGCCAGCCCTTTTTCACGGTGGATGAGTTCCACCTGTCTCAGTGCCAACCATTTTTCATGCTGGATGAGTTCCACATGTCTCAATGCCAACACTTTTTCATGCTGGATAAGTTCCACCTGTCTCAGTGCCAACCCTTTTTCATGTTGGATGAGAACACTCAGTGCCAGCCCTTTTTCAAGTTGGATGAGTTCCACACGTCTCAGTGCCAACCCTTTTTCATGCTGGATGAGAACACTCCCTCTGAAGAGCGACCACGCCAAGCTTGTCACTGAAGTACTCAAACTTCATCATCGACATCGGCTTGGTAAACACATCCGCAACTTGATCCTCTGTAGTCACGAAACTGGAGCTTCACTGCTCCCTTTTGCACCATATCCCTGATATAGTAATATCTGATCTCGATATGCTTCGACCTGTCATAGACCACGGGGTTCTCTGACGACTTCATGCAACTCTGGTCATCACACCAAATGCAAGTCGCCTCCAATCTGAGACCAAATAACCCAGACAACAGTTTTCGAAGCCACATTTCTACTGCACATGCTGCCAAATACTCAGCTTCAACCGTACTAAGCGCCACACATGATTGCTTCCTGCATCCGGCGGAGCCTCTTACTCCTTATTGTAGTACCCAGCTCCCTCTGGAACTGACCGTCCAGCTCCCTCTCGAGCACTGAATATCAATTGAATCTTCAACCTGTTGACTTCATCACTTGTCCTCTAGAACAAGTCTCGTCATCCTCTTCTTATAGGTCTTACCTACAAGTCAAATTCAGTTCAATAGTCTGCAATTTTCGAAGCCACACTACTTTTGCACATGCTGCCAAATACTCAGCTTCAGTCGTACTGAGCACCACACATGACTGATTCCTGCATCCAGAGGAGCCTCTTACTCCTTACTGTAGTACCCAGCTCTCTCTGGAACTAAAGCAATATGTCGAAGTACTCTTTCGATCAGGAATATTGCCGGCCCAATATGAATCCGAATATCCATATAACCCGAACTCATGGTCTGTCACATACCTAAGACCATAATCCAATGTACCCTTAAGGTACCTCATCACATGTTTTACTGCGACCAAATGAACCTACCTAGGTTGCTCCATATATTGACTCAGGGTGTTCACAGCAAAACATATATATGGTCGTGTGTTCGTCAAGTTCATCAACAAACCCACCATCTCCCTGTATAAAGTAACATCCACAGTCTCTAAAGTCGTATCCTACAGTAACTTCAGATTCGATACCATAGGTGTAGCCATTGTCTTGCAATCCAACATCCCGAACCTCTTCAGGATTTCTACTGTATACTTCCCTTGATTCAGAAAGATCTCATCCTGTCTCTGCCATACCTCAGGACACAAAAAGTAATGCATCATCCCGAGATCTTTCATCTCAAACTCAGCAGCCAGTTTTTCTCTTACACTATGAGATGAGCTTTTCCACACCTATTAGAAATAGGTCATCCACATACAACAGTAGTATTACCGGACCATCATCCACAACCTTAAAGTAAAGGTTAGAATCTGCACTGCTCTTTGTAAATCCTAAGCTCGTCAGAAAATTGTCGATCCTGCCATACCATGTTTTGGGTGCCTACTTTAATCCATATAAAGTTGCCTTCAATCTGCACACTGAGTGTCCCGCAGTTGTCACTTACTCAACGGAGTGTTTTGTGACTACAAAGACCATTCTTCATGATCAAGTTGTCATCTGTTGCACAGGAAGAATTCCAGTCCTTTCGGATGTTGAAAGCCACGCACTTTGAGTCTTATGTCCTTAGAAGACTATGTTAGGGCCATTATCCATTGGTCAAATTACCATGACCAATCCCAAGAGAATGTCAACCCAATGCTAAAACATGATCACTTAAGAATAACTTCTGAAATTACATAAAATCGCAACACTCCCTCTTAATGAGGAAGGTATTATATCCGGCAGAGACTGTTGTCGCCATCCACACGAAATCATGATCATTAACTGTCGGACACACGAATCTATACATCACAAGAAATCCATAGTGACTTCACAGCATGCATCCAGGGTCGGTGGGTAGCTCTCTAATAGCTACAACATGTCATCATGAGACTATCCAGTTTCCCGCAGAAAACATTTGTACCTCCTCTCTTCAGCATGCATCCAGGGTCAGTGGGTATCTCTCCAATATCTACAACATGTCATCATGACATCCACTACCTTGCACTAACATCTAAAGCCATTACTCCCTCTGAGGCTATATAGTCTTCGGAGCCATCTGATCCCTCTGCATGTGCTGACCTCTTCTTCTTCATTACATGGATGTGCACAATTATATACAGTGACCCTCGAAATGATGTGTCTTCTACTATGACCAACACACATCTATCATATACTCGATGTCATATGGCTAACCATGTTGATTTTCTAGTGTTAAATTTGACAAGCACAATTTTCTACAAGTGGTAATTACTTCCAACGATATTACTTCAGTAAACTCTAGAACATCACTAAGTAATTACACTCGGAAAATTTCAACTACTTAGAAACTTCAGTCTCTTCCTTAGATCACTTCCCACGTGTGAGAGAGAAAAAATATGTGTGTCTATTATTGTGTCTTTTTATAGTAATATTAAATTGATCCAAAGAGACATGTCTCTTTGAAAATTAAATTTAATTTTCTTTCTTATAAATAGTTAGAGAATACCTCCCGTAACTACCCAAAGATTAATTTGGTTTTAATCCATCAACATAGTATTTGACTTTGTTCAATTGTTCCTCCATAATTCATGTGATTCTTTGCATAAATATAGGTAGAAGTAAATCTGCAGTACATTCCTCATATTTAGGTAATTAGACATTTTTACTAGAAATTACTGCCCACCATAATGTTGATGTTTGGACAACATCGGGAAGACATTATCTTAGATTAATAATTAATAATATAATTATTGATTATTAAATACTATATATAATAAGTAAATGATAATAATAAATAGTTATTGATTATATATGGAACACTCATCATTGTAATAATATATCGATCATATCTCATATGAAAAAAAACAACATGGTATCAGAACAGGACTGGACTTGACTCCTTCACAGGAGGGCCCAGGAAAGTGAGAGTAGAGTAAAATGTTGGGAGTGTTAAATTTATTGGGTTGTTACAATCTCTATGTACAACATATTTACTTTTTACTCCTACCTAAATTATAGAAAGAATTCCATAAATTATGGTGGGAAGTAATTTCTAGTAAAAATGTCTAATTACCTAAATATGAGGAATGTATGCAAAGAATCGCATGAATTATGGAGGAACAATTTAACAAAGTCAAATACTATGTGGATGGATTATAACCAAATTAATCTTTGGGTAGTTACGGGAGGTATTCTCCAACTATTTATACGAAAGAAAATTTAATTTAATTTTAAATTTAATTTTCAAAGAGACATGTCTTTTTGGATCAATCTAATATTACTATAAAAAGATACTTGAAAGACACAACAATAGACACACACATTTTTTCTCTCTCACACGTGGGATAAGTGATCTAAGGAAGAGACTAAGAAGTTGAAATTTTTCAAGTTACTTAGTGATGTTCTAGTGTTTACTAAAGTAATATCGTATATCATTGGAAGTAATTACCACTTGCAGAAAATTGTGCTTGTCTAATTTAACACTAGAAAATCAACATGATTAGCCATATGACATCGAGTATATGATGGATGTGTGTTGGTCATAGTAGAAGACATATCATTTGAAGGGTCATTGTATATAGTTGTGCACAAGATAAATTGATATCCTCTAGGAGATGCTTTTTGTTGTTCTTGTTTCTTGTTCTAGGAAGGTCACGGGTAATAGCTCTGAGAAGGTGCCATAATGACGGTCGCAGGAGGCAGACATGGAGGGAAAGACCTTCCAACACGATATCAAGGAGAGACATTTCCAAACATGATGCTCAGAGACAGGAAGTCTCTAGGAGCAATGTACCTCCCAGAACGGGACCATGCGAAATAGCAGAGACAGTTCTAGTGATCATGGATACAACCAGTCAAGATCGACTGTAGCACAACTACAGTGATAGATCTGAGTAGAGAAGGTTGTACTACATCCATAGGGAGCAGAGATTGAGTTACCGCCAAAGAATGAGGAAAAGCTACCTTCGGTGTCAAGGGGAGCAGAGATAGAGGAGGAGTCACCTCCAACTCTACAGGGAGTGTTGATGTTTGAGAAAACATCATGAGACATTCTCCTCGGAGGGTCCTGTGTGGACTAGTAGGGGGGAATGTAGACTTCATCCTGACGTGCCTCAGATGGTGAGATGAAGGAACCAAGACATTGGTTTCCCAAGGAAACCTCGATATGTCTTGTGAGACATTGGTTCCATGAGGGAACCTTGATATGTCTTAGACATTGGTTTCATGAGGAAACCTCTATATGTCAAATATGGCCCAAGATGACATTACCTTTCAGAGGGAGACAGTTGAGCCTATTGATCAAATTGGTCCCATTGATCCTGTAGCTCCAGTTAATGTTCCCAGAGATATTGCAATAGGTCGAAAGAGACTTGCATGGGCTCATCAGACTCTGCAGGAGGCAGAATGACATGCAATTCCTCGTGGTCCCTTCCGAGTCAGCAAGAGACCTCAGAGATATTCATGTTATGCCGCAACTATGAGCCACATCATTCATTTTGAGCCTTCGTGTTATGAGGAGGCAACTAGTCATCCAGTATGGAGAGATATCATGATGGAGGAGTATCAATCCATCATGAAGAATGATGTGTGGGATATTGTTCCGAGAGATGAGGGGAAGTCTGTAGTGACTTCCAAATGGATCTATAAGATCAAACACACAGTTGACGGGAGCATCGAGAGGCACAAAAAGAGATTTTTTGCTAGAGGATTCTCTCAGGTGGAGGAAATAGATTATGAGGAGACATTTGCTCTTATTGCTCAATACACTTCTATCCGGATGATTATTGCCCCTGCAGCATCCATGGGTTGGAGAGTACATCAAATGGATGTAAAGACAACCTTTCTCAATGGAGAGATTGAGGAAGAAGTATATATTGAGCAGCCATATGGTTTCGTGATACATGAGAAGGAGTCTCATGTGTACAGGTTGAAGAAGGCCTCGTATGGACTCAAGCAAGCACCTCGATCTTGGTATGCAAGGATTGATGGACACATGATGAGTTTGGGCTTCAGCAAAAGTGTTGTCGATCCCAGCATGTACTACAAGACTGTTAATGGTGAGTCCCTGATTTTGGTCCTCTACGTTGATGATTTATTCCTCACCGGTACAGAGAGCCTTATTGTTGAATGCAAGTATGTGTTGGCCTCTGAGTTTGAGATGAAGGACCTTAGTATGATGCACTACTTCTTGGGACTAGAGGTGTGGCAGAGAACTGATGAGATCTTCCTGAGTCAGGGAAAGTATACATTTGAGATGTTGAAGAAGTTTGGGATGTTGAACTTGAAGCCCATGGCTACACCAATGGTGACGAATGTGAAGAAACTAAGTGTGTCTTCTTCCGATTCTGACGAAATTGATCTGACTCTGTACAGACAGCTGATTGGATCAATGATCTATCTGGTTAACACCAGACTAGATATTTGTTATGCAGTGAGTACACTTAGCCAATTTATGAGTCAGCGAGGACAAACACATTGGATTGCTGCGAAGCACATGTTGAGATACCTACGAGGCACAATTGGAAATGGTCTAAGATATACTTCAAGAATTGACATGAGATTGCAGGAATATACTAACTCTAATTGGGCAGGGAGCGCAGTGTATAGGAAGAGCACCTTTGGGTGTTGCTTCATTTTGGGATCTACCATGTTTTCCTGGTGTAGCAGGAAACAGCTTATGTGGCCTTGAGCACCGCAGAAGCAGAGTACATTGCATTAAGTGTGGAAGTCTGTGAAGCAGTGTGGCTTCGCAAGCTCCTTGCAAATTTATTTGGACATGTGTTGGATTTCACTGTTATTCCAAGACATGGTGCAGAGGAAGTACTAGTCCAGTACCTTCCTACAGATGAGCAGGTTGTTGATGTTCTTACCAAACCAGGACGAAGTTCAAGTACTTTCGTGACAGACTTGGCGTGACAAAGAATGCCTCCCTCGCTGAGAGGGAGTGTTGATGTTTGCAACTTCCTGAGACATTCTCCAGATTGTAATCCTCTATGACTTAGTTGAGTTGATTTGTGAGGACACTTATCCGAGAAGGGATAAGTGTGTTGATCTGTGAGGACACTTATCCGTGAAGGGATAGTCTAACCGTTAACGTCCCTTGTGGAGAGCACATGGGGACGCGTCCATGTAGAGAGCACACGAAAACATGTCCCATGTGGAGAGCACATGACGACATGTCAAGGGAGTTGACCTTGACGTCACACACTATGGGGAGTTGACCAGAGGGAGTAGCCTCTAGAAGTCCACATGGGAGTGCCATGTGTGACAGACATTCTCCAAATCGTACTCCTCTGTGAACTGAGTTGAGTTGATCTGTGAGGACACTTATTCAAGAAAGGATAAGTGGGACACTTATCCGAGAAGGGATAAGTGGGTTTGGGCTTATAGCCCAACATCCCTTGTGGAGAGCTCACGAGGACATGTCAAAGGATTTTACCTTGACATCACACACTATGGGAAGTTGACCCTAGTGTTTCTAGAGGGAGTAGCCTCTAGAATTCCACATGGGAGTGCCATGTGTGACAGACCTTTTGCTACTACAATGGTTGTGTACCACTGGCGGAGACTGTGTGTCTCTGGACAGTAGTTGTGTACTACTACAGTGGTTGTGTACCACTGGTAGTGACTATGTGTCACTAGACAGTAGTTGTGTGCTACTAGCAGTGGTTATGTACCACTGGATAGTAGTTGTATACTACTATGGAAATATACCTCCCTAGCTAAGAGGGAGTGTTGATGTTTCAGCATCGGGCAAAGCTTCTCCTAGATTGGGCTGCAGACCAATGGAGATAGGATACATTTATCATAAAAGTGCACTTGTGGTAAATGGGCCCAGGCGTAGTCCTTCCTTGATCATGACAAGGAATAATATGGACTCGAGGTGCTTGAAGTGCTTTCCACGTGTCAGTTAGCATCAAGCTGACATTCACTCATAGGTGTGTCCCTATGGTGAAAGATCTTGGTGTGGTCTTTGTCCTAGTCATGGTGATTTGAAAAGGAATGATAAAGACTCAAGATGCTATATGCTATTACATGCGGACCCAGAGTGAGCATGATCTCAAAGAGAGTCAATTGGATCAGAGGGAGAGCCGCAGAAAGAGTTTCTCCTCGGTTCAAGTGGGAGAGATGTTGAAATAATGTAACTGCGAAGAGCATTCTTATTATTATTTTGTTATTGGATTAAATCCCCATTGTGGATTAATCATGTCATTATTATTATTGGATTAAATCCCCATTATGGATTAATCATGTCATTATTATTATTATTGTTATTGGATTAATCCCCATTGAGGATTAATCATGTCGGTAATTGTATAAGGACCAAATCCCCTTTTGCGGATTGGTCATCGGACAATTACAAAGTGTTGAATAAGAAGTTGGCCCCAGCAGTTATAATGGAAGACCCAAAATTAATTAAAGGTGGGTTTACCCACCCAGAGTGAGAGGTCGGCCCTGCCAGATTGTGACCTTTCACACGTGCCAGGTTGATATAAATAAGAGGCTAGCGCCTCACTTCTTACACACACACACTCACTTGCTCATTCTCTTATGAGGCAAGCTGCAATTACAAGTTGGAGAGAGGAGAAGAAGAGTGGCGCATCTCTTGGGGAGGACTTTCTGTATTGGTTTGAGTTATTTCTTGAACATTGTATAAGCCATTTATGATAAGGA
>ML777032.1:1539047-1584283 GCA_009831015.1 Picea engelmannii | reverse complement strand
ATTGATTATTAAATACTATATATAATAAGTAAATGATAATAATAAATAGTTATTGATTATCCAAGGGACACATCCTTTCATGGATGGTCACCATATGTTCCCTATATATGGAACACTCATCATTGTAATAATATATCAATCATCTCATATGAAGAAAAAACAACACATAATTTATGGAATTCTTTCTATAATTTAGGTAGGAGTAAAAAGTAAATATGTTGTACATAGAGATTGCAACAACCCCATAAATTTAACACTCCCACGACTTTACTCTACACTCATTTTCCTGGGCCCTCCTATGAGGGAGTCAAGCCTAGTCCCACTCTGATACCATGTTGAATTTTCATAAGAGATGATATTGTATGTGAACGAATATCTTATTACAATGATGAGTGTTCTATATATAAAGAACATATGGTGACCATCCATTAAGAGATGTGTCCCTTGGGTAATAAATATATTTATACTTTATATTATATTATACACAATATAAATATACATTATATTTATACTTTATACTTTATTATATATATTTATACTTTATATTATAAATATATTATTACATTAATAATATTATAATTAATAATATTGTTTAATGATTATTAATCATATTATTAATTATTAATCTAGTAGAATGTATTTCCGATGCTGCCCAAACATCAACAGGAATCACATAGGTCACAGGTAGTGATTCAGTTGATAGTATCCTTAGACTTCCCTTTGAAGTAAGGTTGGACAGAGATAACAATGCATATCATTAAGCATAGTGAACCCCAATTCAGGATACACCAAGTAGTTAGCCAATGGTAACTGTATATGGAGTACCCTTTCAGGCAGAACCTTGAAGAAAATCCTTATGCAAGTTCTACGAGTCTATACTGGTATGGAATGGAGTCTGGACAGCTTAACAGAAATATATCACATTTCTCAAATGTGCATGATTGGTTTATGTAATTTGTGCATTTCTTTCTATTGTGTACAATTGTGGTCGTGTGCCTTTTGTCAATGTCGTCCGCCAAATAAGGTTATAGTTGCCCAGGGCAGGAGGAAATTACACTGCCTGCACTAATGCAAATCCTCTGGTGGGCATTCTCACCAATGAGGTGAACAGATTGCCCACCATTGAATTTGCAACCAGCATAGGCTGCATAATTTGCTGTGCCTAGAGCATATAAAGGTAATTGAATCAACGTAGGCAAGCAGAAAGGCGTATAGGTAATTGTAAACAATGAGGATGGCAACAAGAGATGCAGAAAAGATAAGTCTTATAATGGTCATTTAACCATTTTATGTGCTAATAAAGCATATGAACCAAGAGTGATGCTTGTACTCTGGAATTATCTCACTTTGATAGTGGTCAACTTAATAGGTTATAGGGGTTTGACTTTTACAACTAATTGGATACCTTGATACACCTGGGTTGTTGGTAAATCTTACAACTTTATCATAAAGCATTACTAATGAAAACTTATTTCAAAGGGCATAATGAACCTTACAGAATAGGCATGAAGTCCAAGCAACATATGCTATCTACAGTCTACCACTTTCTTTAATAAATTTGACCCAAAGGGCTCTGTAAATTCCAACTAAACCATTGGTTGAATGTAAACTGGCTCACATTTCCTGGATTAGTTTATTGGATGCAAATTCAAAAGAAATTATATAAAAGTGTATTAAATGAATTTCATCACATATCACTATTTACTTTTAGTTTATATAAATTATTAGAGCAAAATATGTAATACAAATAAACGATCAAGAAGGATCAATTTATAAATGATGCAATTAGTAGATACAAAGCCAACAGTAAACCTTTTTGCAAATATGACTAACGTTTGACTTTTGAGCTTTAGTACAAAGCTTCCCAGGATCTATTGCTAAAACAATCTCGACATTTCGACTTAGATATTCTGTCCATGCCCCTGGTGCTGCTCCAACATCAAGAACTGCATGACAAGAAATAAAGATCAAAGTTAAATGTTAGCTATGGGACTTGATATGTATGCAACAAAAGAAAACAAAGCAATCAGCATCCATAAGAAACATCAAATCATTGACTAGCCAAATAAACCATCCAATATAGGTTTAGCACTATTCACAGTAAGGAGCAATAGTACCCACACAAAGCTAAAGTTTCCAGATATAACATACACATGAAAATCAAATAGAAAATTTGTTTGTTTTAATTGCAGAAAAAGAGGTCAAGTGGAGCTAGAAAGGATGTATACTGGACATCATATATGGAATCGCATATCAAACCATTTTAATCATATTAATTTTCATGTGATAAAAGAGCAAGTACAATGTGTGTTTTATTGTACACATTCTTAATCCTTAACATGCAAGCAAAAATGATTTCACCTGAACCTCTATAATCAGATTGTTTCATATCATTTACATAGCAATAAAATGGATTCAAGGAAAAGACCCAAGAGTTGCACTAGAGCATGTCTAATTTCAATGAGCTTGTTCCTTGATCTGCCATCTACCATGGTGACAAGACATATCAAAACTTGGCAGTTTCAGTGAATGAACTCAGCTTGCCAATTTGGCAAATTGGATTGAAACTTTTGGCCACATGGAAAATTTGCCCAGACCTACCAAGGATGGTGGACTTTTAACAAATTTCAACAAACCCAACAAGTCCATACAATCAACTTGGCTAACAATAGCATATATACAATTTGACTTTGTTTTTCTCCATTCATTATTAATTCAATCCTTATTTTAAACTGTGAATGAGAATTGTTTGCTCTCAAATAATTTGGAGTGAAATTTAAGACCACAGCTTCATTTTTTTAAAGATTTTTCAAGCATTTTGAGGACAAAAAGTCATTGAGTATAAAAGTTGCATTTCCAGAACACACTTTGATTGAGCAGCATTTTGCAAGGGAGGCACATTGTGAAATAGATTAAACATTTGATAAGCCTTAACATGAAATATTGGTGATATTTTTAAGGATCTTCACATATTTTTCTGGCTTTTTCTTCTTATACGTCACTAGCAATCAAAGCATATTGTTAATTTTCAGATTTTTCATAAACTAGTGGCATAACCCTAAATCCCAGATTTCATCTCCCTAAAACATTTCAAGATGGTGAAGGAGAAACACTTATGTTCAGCAGATTGCAAGGACCTTAGTGGGAAACAGTCCAATGCAATTTCTGCAATAAACAATAAGTGGAAGACTCACATCTCTCAGTACCAACTTGCCAAAATCACTCGCCATGATATAACCCCTGTCAAAAAGTACCTGGGTATATGACAGGGGCCCCAAATTGGCCCATCATACAACATTTTTTGGGTACCAATGTGACATGATTGAGACATATTTTTTCTTCTTTGACAAGGAGAAGACCCAAAAAGGACACATGGTAAAGATGGGCAGAGAACCCATATACTGAAAAGTCTCCACATAGAGGGACTGAAAGTGTGTTTAGGTGTCCAGATAGAAGGATACTGAATATGGTGATTGTCTAATGAACAATGAGATGACATGTTTTACTGACATTTATTGCTGTCTACCTCAGGCACTGGGGCACATTATGACTCTTCATTTGATGCCCTGTGTGGCAAGTTTTGATAGGCGAGGTCTTTTTTTCCTTGCAGCCTTAGCTCGTGGTTGCTGTTCTCGTGGCCCATTTTTTGTATAAAATGCATGTACTTAATTTTGTATATCGATATAATTACGAAGCATTTTTACAAACAAACCAAAAAGAACAACAAGAGCAATGACCTACCTTCAACATAAGGGTGATGGCAATCCAACGTTTTGGATAAGCAATTGAAGACATGGCACATAACCAGGTGTTTCTTCTAGAAAACTAGCAAGCACCACAGCAAGTTGCCCCGGAGATCTAGTGGATGGGACGAAACCCATATGCACTCTTCAGAACAAGAGTTGAAACATAAATTGGAGGAACTCTTGGGTGCAGGGAAAGTGTTAATCAAGGTGATCAATTGTAAGTCCCAAAGAGACTTGTGTAACCTTGGTGTTGTTTAGAAGTGCAGACATAGGAGCAGGCACTCAATATCGAAATAGGGGTCAAGTTTTACATTAGCAGTTCTCATCTGAAGGAGGGATGAAAGTCTCAGATTTCGAGTTTGATTAACAAAAGAGACAAAAGAAAGACTTCATTGAGACAAGCAACTTTGAATGGTTGTTGACAATATTTGGTGCTTTCGTTTGAAAGGGGAATGTTGGAGGCTAAAACATCAAGTTCCTACTTGGTATTAAATGTATCTTTTATATTATGTAAATTTCAAGTTAGTAGACATTAATGTTAGGTATGTAACTAATATATCATTTAAGATAGTAATTACGTGGCTAAACCACAAGAACCAACCTAGGGTGCTAAATAATAATGTAATGAGGATTGATTAACTTAGAGAGAGCGGTATATGTAATGTGGGTAGGCAATCATATCCTAGCTACATTTATTATTCTCTGCCACATTTTTATGTGTATTATTTTATTATTGTTGGAGTATTAACACTCCAATACTAAAGGCCAAAGTTTAATAAAGTCACCTTATGTTAAATGACTTTATAAAATGTCATTAGTTATACTAATATTAAAATTTAAATGATAGTAGTTAGGTAAAGTAGGCAGCACAACTCCAAAATGCATGAAATGTAAGGTGATCTACCTCAATGTACAAAATGACTCCATTGAATAAATCCATATGTTCCACACCTCCCATGTATATTGTGTGTTCATTTCTTAACATGGTATCAGAGCATGATATTGATCCAAGAGGCCTGGTAAATTAAAAGTTCAAAATATTTTCCATAGGGCCCTAGGTTGACTTTTTTTTCTGACGTTGAAATGACCCTCATCGCTCATGGATCTAGCCTCAAGTCCTGACATGATGGCCTGCGATGATGAGGACCTGTTGGACTACACGGAGGAGCCACTGTAGGGTATTAACATCTGGTCTTCCCCGATCCCATCAGCCTCCTCAATCTGTGCGGCTTGCCCTGCAATTCCCCATCCTGACGTCACTTTCCTCCCTCATCCCTTGACACGCCCCATACATGCACTCTCCCCTAACACAGACTCATGTGACACTTCTCCTATTCATTTCGACGAGATGTCCTATCCATCATTCTATGGTGAGGCTCCTCCGCCACAACCGGTTTCTCCCCATGTGCTTGTTGAAGAGGCCGACTCACTTAACTCTGCAGTAGATCGATCCGCCCCCCTCCATTCTCCTCCATGATGCAGGCGTCTTCGGAGATCATTTGTACTTGCTTCAAGCACTTGCGCATTTATTAGAACCGATCCTCCCACAGACCAATGAATTTATCGAAAATTTCCTCTCAATAGACCTTCTCCACGGGCACCTCCCGAGATCTACGTCTCATTCTGTCTCTAGCAGTGTTATCAGAACCGATCGGCCAGACAGGCCTTCAGGGCAAAAACGGTCGGACCAATGGTACCGAACAGTTTTTGGCCGGTTCTGTACCGATTTCGGCCGGTTTAGACCGGTTCCGCACAACACTCATACGACGCACTTAAAGGGGCGGATTTCCAATATTTTTAAGGAAAAAAAAAAATTCTACCAACTTTTGTACATTATGTAGAGTTTTAGAAAGTAGAAGCTGTGTTTTCAATTTAGAAACAAAAAAAAGCTCCTAAAAAGCAAAATAAATGATCAAAACATGGTCTTAAAATGAGCAACAAGTTTCAAAACCAATTTTGCAATGGTTGACTGATTATATCTTCCTGGGTCTATCTCAATTGTCCATGTGTGGTCTGTCCCCATCAATTTCACTTCATATTATATTTATCAATTTTTTTATTTGTACATTCCCTTCCCCCACATGTAAACTCTAACATTTATTTTCCATGCCCTGTAAGATTTTCTAAAATGATTTTCTATATTTCTAGTTCTGACTTCGAACACTGCAAGCAACTTCCAATATTCTCCTTGTGGAGACTCAAGAGTGAATCCCCCAAGGTTACAAGTTTGGAAAAAACAATGAGACAGAGAAAAACAAGAAATAATATGCGTTCAAATGACTTGAATAAGAGAAGGGAAAAGCAATCGCAAAATCATTCACACTAACACAGAAATTATCATTAAGCCTTTATTCTGACATGCACTATATTTACCCTAATATGTGCATGTGATCAAAAGAGATGGAGGTATGAATAGCATACAATAATATGCCTCCATTCCATTAAAGATGGGGACCTCAATACACACACGTTAACTATAAAATCAATCAAACTATAACAGAAACTACAATATTGCACTCGATGCTATTTTGGTTATATGCACTCTTACTTGCTATATAAATGAGAATCTTTGCATATTTGTGTATAAATGGTTTGGATTGGTATTGATGCACATGAATATATATGTGTTTTTTCAAATTTTGAATATTTTATGCAGTTTTTGGTCGGCCGGTTTTTTTCTGGTCTGATTTGGTTTCGAATTTTTGGGGTCGATCAATCCGGTCTAGTTTTCGGTTCTGATAACATTGGTCTCTAGCCCTAGATATGATGACATGGCAGACAGGAGAAAGACTAAACGGTGCCTAAAAAGGAAGTTTGAGACCACAAACCTTATTCTTGGTGAAGACATTCAGCTCAACGACATTGTAGCCATGCAGCAGGAAACCCTAGTCAGGCGTTTCGTAAGTAAGTGGCTTTCTCCAAACACTCTCCATCACTGGACAGCTCAGACCTTTACGCCTGTTTTAGGGTATGATCCGAAATGTCTGGTCCTTGCAAAGGGTTGGATATCCTGGATTGTTCATTTAGCCTCGTGCATTCAAAAAATCCCCTCATGACGATGGTCCTTTAGCACACAAGCTTTGTTCCCGAAGAGATGGTATGTCGACTTTGACGCCACCTCAGAAAGATTGGAGATCACCCCAGTCTGGGTTCAGCTCCTAGGACTCCCGCTTATTTTTTTGGTCAGATGTCGTCTTTAGAGAATTGGGAACTCAATCGGCTTTTTCTATGAAATCGATCGCTCTTACATCTCTACGAGTTATATGGGTATGGCAAGAATATTGGTGAGGATCAAGTTATCCCACGGTCTAGCAGAGGAAATCACAATTTCCTTAAAGGAACCTCTAATAACCAATCTCTCGATTATGAAGGAATCCCATTCAAGTGTGGACGCTACCATTCTTATGGTCATATCGCAAGATATTGCAACAAAGCAAAAATGAGGCTTCGCTAGGTGAAAACAGCTACAGGAGGAGTGGACGCTAACAAAGGACCCCCTCTCTCGAAAAAACCATTGTTCCTTCACCTCCGACAAGTGCTCCAGCACCACTTTCCTTCTTCGAGCCCGATGAAGAACAATCGGGTAAGACATCTTTCTCTTCCCCTGCCCTTATTCTGATTTCAATTTCTAGTTCTTCTTGTGGATTAGCTCAAATTGCAGATTGTGGGGGGGTTTCCGATTCCTCCTTCCTTTTGGGATTATCGGGTTTATCTGGCTCCCACCCCGCTCCCTTAATTCCTATTTTTCCCACTAGCCCTGCTATTTGCGCTCCCTTAATTCCTATTTTTCCCTCTAGCCATATTATCCCCTCTTCCTTCGCGACCTTAATCGATCCTCCTCCCCCACCTTACTCCCTCTTCCCTTTCCTCTGCCCTCCTCCCGAAATACAATCTTCGTTCTCTATCTCGCTCCCAATCTTCGTCCTTCCAAAGCTTATCAAGTGGTCTCGAGGTTATTGACAATCTGGAACAACCCCCTCCCCCCTCGCGGGGCCGAAAGTCCCACTTTGCTATAGCACAAAAACAAGCATGTTCGGAAGTCCGATCTAGCAAACAAAAATCTCTTTTTGGGGCCCTTAGAGAATCAGACCCTGGCCTGGTTGCAAAATGATCACTCTCTCACAAAATTGTCGCGGATTAGCCAACCCCGCCAAAAAGTTAGCCATTAAGCACCTCATTGAGCTTCACTCCCCCTCCATTCTCCTTCTCCAATAGTCTATGAATGTTGGTTCCAAGGTTGTGGAATCATTCTCTACCTCTTTTCCACATTAGGACTTCTTCGCGCTTGACACAAATGGGAAATCTGGCAGTCTTCTCACAGGATGGAGGAAATTCAACATGGAACTTCTCAACTTGTGGGCTTCTCTGTCTGTTTTAGGCACCCATTTCTTCTCCAAGGAGTTAAATCTCGATTTCCCCTACATTAATATTTATGGAATGTATTTGGACAGAAAGGACTTCTGGCAAAATAATTTCAATTCGTATATGTTAAACCAGGATCATGTTTTTATTGGTGGGGACTAGTTGACGCTTGAATCCGTCGGGACCGAAATGACAACCTCATGAGGATGTTTATCCTCCTACGTTTTTATAGAGGTGGTACTCCTCTTTAATTTATGGTTTTCTTTGGATTCTAAATATTCAGAATATGGGACTTTGCATAAGTCTATCATGGTAATCAAAGAAATAAAAGATTGCAAGAAAGATAAAAGGAGAATGTTTTTGTTTTCTTTTTAAAGAAAGTTCCTCAGAAAGGACCAGGAATCACACACTTCTCACATTTAAAGCAAAAAAGCAAAATTTCCTCACATCCATCATAGTTTAAGATAAAGATTTATGATCACATAAAATAAAAAGAAGATGATCTACATGCATAAGATAACTTTAACAGAGTGGACACATGGGCAGCTCAAATAAAGATAATGATAGATCAACCTCAAATACTTTGTATTCTGAAAACAGGGTTACAAAGCACAGTCGAGATTGTTCCCAAAGTAGTTCTCTTGAAATTTCTAAAAAATATATAGTCTCTTACATATTCTTTGAAATTTAAAATGTGTTTGTCTTAAAGACTAGGATTGGGGCTCCCGCGGACCATAAAGCAAATAAATACAAGAAATAAGATCTTAGAAGGAAGACGGTGAGCGGTAGAAGAACAGCAAGACCTGGTAAGAAGAAAAAAGGAGTTATCAGTCTTCGGTTAAACCTTTCTAGCGAAAGAGGTGAAATAACTGGATGAAGGACTTTATAAAGAAAAAGAAGGATGTGATCAGCATAAACTTACTATGATGGTCTCTCGTTCTCTTCACTTGCTTGCTAATGTCCTTTTATCGTTTTCATTAATGGTTACAGGAACTGTCTCAACTATCTCTTGTTCTTCATTGGTCAGTTTATCGATAGCTTTCTTGAACCATTCTTCGAAATAACTTTTCATTGGTGCCACGTTGATTTCATGCCGGATTTTGATGTTGAACAGCTCGCCCTCCAAGTCCCTCAGATCAATGGAAATGTCATGTAATGCTTCTTCAATGTCCTGATTTTTCACGAAGTAGTCCACTAGCCAATTGTCTATGTCGTCCTCATCATATTCAAGAATACCATAGAACTTTTCAAATGACAACCCTTTAAAAATCTCAACATGTTCCTCAAACTGTTGTTTTGTTATAAACAACGAGTTGAAGATTAATTTGGGGTCTTGAACTTCGTTAGTGCTTCCGACTAGGTCCACCTCCGTGAGCCTTTTGAATCATTCTTCCCTCCTTGATATGGCTTGGTTGCACGCTTGAACAATATTATTCAAGTTTTTTATCTTTTCTTTCCAGCATGCGTTCAACTGCTTTATCCGACTTGGAGAGGGCAGATCCTCCTCTCTTCTCCTTAGTTTTTTCATATTGGAAACTTTGATTCCAAATGGTACCACGGCATCAAGGTAAAAACCTTCTTCATTTTTTAGGTCGGCTTGCAAATACTCATGGAAGGCATGCGCCCTCAAGCCAAAAGAAACCATGTTCTTCGAAATCTCTCAAGCCTCTCTTTTGAAAATAAGTGTTGGCTCGGGGAGCTTCAACATTTTACGAAACACTTGAGGCGAAAGAGAGACGGGAGAATGGCCTTGAAGTTGAATAATCCGCTGACTCGGTATATATTTCTCAGCGCACCAGGCGACCAGTTCCTTGTAGTCGAAAACCTCAGGAACACATCCTGCACGAGCAATTCCTGATGTCCAGATCACTTCCTTCTGAGCAAAAGGGGATGAATAGTAAGAATATGCTCTAGACCACTGAAAGTCTTGCTCCTCACGTCCAAAAATATTCAAAGTATCTCCGGAGAACTGTTGTCGAGTTGTTGCTGCCATAAGTTGACAAGAGTGTTCTTTTAATCCAGATAGTATTTAAAATGAGCGCTTGAGAGAGATAATATAATCTTCTGCAAATCGTGCTTTAATGTGGTTTAATGAGAAATCTCCTCGAGCCCTTCGCTTATTAATGACGACCTTTACAGAACCTCCATGATGAGTTATTAGCATTAAACCATACTAAATGTGTATTGGGAAAAGCACGAAGGTGGCGGGGACTGACGAGAGTAATTAGGATTTGGGAACCTTTGTGAACCCACCAACCCGGGAACCCGCGGTTGCAAATGATAGAAAATTGGCTAAGTGTTGGGAGTGGTCGATCGGACTTGGATACAAGAGAAATGAAAAACTTAGGAGCTCGGTACCCGCGATAAGTCCGATGGTCATAATGTAGATCGCGGATCTTTGGGTGCAAAATGGATATCACGGAACTTGGAATGTGGTAGCTTGAACCCGCGAACCCGTGACTGTAAAAACGGTTAAGTTTAGGATAATACGACAGTCGGTCAGACTCGTGATATGGGAGTATGGATGGAGATGAGGATCCGCGAGTCCGCCAACCCGCTGTTTTTAGAAAGGGAGAATAGAAGGGAGAAAAGAAAAGGGGAATTCGGGTAAGTATAGATGAGGGAAAAGTAATAGACAAAAGAAGTTGGGAAAATAGAAAAGGGGAGGGAAATTTTGGAAGCAGGAATTGATCTTAACCACTGGCTCCAACTGTGGGATGACAACCCCCTGTGGGTTGTCAAGAATCCAAAACATTTCATGACCAGGTGCTTCCATCCATTGGGCTATGGAGTCAAAGTAAGAATATACAAACTAAAATATAAAATTATGTACAATGAGAATGAGAAAGTCTTAGGTGAAAAAACCTTTCAAATGTTGCTCGTTGATAGGCAGCATTAGTCTTTTACCCTTCATGTCTTGAAGCATATAGGAGTTAAAACCCAGGATCTTTTCGATGATGTATGGTCCAATCCAGAGTGCTTCGAACTTTGTATGCATTGATGGTTTCTCCTTGGCTTTGTTCCACAGTAACACCAGTTCTCCCTTCTGGAAATTCTTTATAGTTGTGCTCTGATCAAAATATATTTTGACACTTTGTTGCCTATGAGAAGTTCGATTCAAGGCTTTGCTTCGTTCTTCTTCCAATTTTAACAACCAGTTGATCCTCCTTTGGATAGGTGAACTCTCTTCTGTATCTTCGGTATTAACCACAAAAGTCAATGCATTGAGTTCAAGGCTAATTGGCATTTTCGCTCCTTTCCCATAAACCAATGTATACGGGGACATCCCAGTGCTGTCCTTTGGAGTCGTTCTGCTTTCCCACAACGCATCAATCAGCTTTAGATGCCAATTCCTTCGGTTCTTGTCAATGGTTTTCTTCAATATCTGAACAAGTGTTTTATTTGTGGATTCGGCAAGGCCATTACCTTGTGGATAATAATTCGACGATTGACCCATGATAATTCCATATTCACCACAAAACTCTGTAAACTTTGACCCGATGATAAATAAAAAACCATTATCAGTGATAAATTTATCTGGGACACCGAATCTTGACAGAATATTATCTTTGAGAAACTTAATTAGCTCTTCAGAATTAGCTTTCTTTAACGCCACTACTTCTGGGCATTTCGTGAAATAATCTGTAGCAGTGAGAATGTACATATGTCCCTCGTTGGACTTCAGATTAATTGGCCCGACAACATCAAGTCTCCATTGGAAGAATGGTTGTTCTACAATTATGGGTTGTAAAGGCATCGCGGATCTCTTCATTTTTCCTGAAAACTGTTTGCATGATACACACTTCCTTATTGTGGCATATGAGTCTCTTAAAATTGATGGCCAATAGAACCCGACTCTTATTATCTTGTGGGCGGTGGCGGTAGGTGCAAAGTGTCCAGCACATATTCCTTCATGGAATTCTCTCATTAGTTCTTGGGCTTGGTTTTCATCAAGGCATCTTACTAGTATGCCATCATAATTTCTCCTGAACAATGTATCAGCAATCAGCACATATTGATTTGCCTTCGTCTTCAATGTTCTTCGTTCCTTGGGGTTCATGGTGACAGGAAATTGCCCGGACCTCAAGTAGAATATAATATCTCCGTACCATTCTAAATCAACTAATGGTTCTCCTACTGAAATTGAAATCATTCCATCCACAGTATCACCATTCGCGATGAGCTTGCATAAACCTTGTCCTTTGATCGCCTTTAAAGGATTAATCTCGATATCATATTCTTGTATCTTTGCCAACCAGTTAGCCCATTTTTCTTCTTTCAATTGTTGATTTGAGAGCATCTTTACTAACGATGAGGGAACAGAAGCAATAACATGGGAGTTCAATATGTACGTCCGAAAGTGCGCCACCGCTTTTACAAGAGCCAAGGCTTGCTTTTCCAGTTTTGAGTCCCTCAATTCATAGTCATGTAGGGTTTTGCTCATGAAACTGATTGGGAGTTCTTCACCTTTGGTATTCTTCTGAGTAAGAACAGATGCAACAACTGTCTTTGTAGCAAATGAATAGATGATGAAATCCCTTTGAAAATCTGGACTAATGAGGATTGGAGCAGTGGTGATTGCTCCTTTGATATTATTGAAGGCTTCTTGAGTATTTGTTGTCCATTCAAACCTCTGCTCCTTTTTCAGCAACAAATTAATCGGCTTCACAATACTTGCATAGTCAGGAACAAACCTTCACACAAAATTGATCTTGCTGAAAAATGTGAACTCCTTTCTTGGATGTCGAGGGGTTGACTTCATTTATCACTTTAACTCTTTCTGGATCAATATAAATCCCTTCCTTGCACACAATATGACCCAATAGCTTGCCTTGAGTCACAGCAAATAAGCATTTCTTTGGATTTAGAGAGACACCATATAATCTACATCTTTCAAAAACTTTTCTCAAATGATGGATATCATCACTTCTTGTTTTTGAGTGCACTGTCAAGTCATCTTGATAGTCTCCCATAAATTTTCCTATCAACCCACTAAATGCATGATCCATGGCCCTCTAGAATGTGGCTCCAGCATTCTTCAAACCAAAGGGCATTCTAGCATATGCATATGTCTCCCAAGGTGTTATGAACGTCGTCTTTGCCCTATCTTCCTCAGCCACCAAGACTTGGTTATATCTAGAAAAACCATCCAACATGGACATGCAGGCTGATCCAGTGACTTGTTGGAGAAGAAACTCCATATTAGGTAAAGGAAAGTTGTCGTTTATGCTTGCTTTCTTAAGATCTCTGAAGTCGACACACATCCGGATTTCCCTGGTCTTTTTTCTTACAACCACAGGATTTGAAAGCCAGTCGGAATGTCTAATGGGATAAATTATTCTGGCCTTCTTTAATTTCTCCAATTCAATCTTTACCAGAGGTTTCAGTTTGGGATTCATCATCCTTATCTTTTGCTTTACAGGCTTTGCTTCTTCCCTCAAAGGAATGATGTGTTGAAATATCGTTTTAATGTAAGCCTTGAAATCGTCATAGGTCCATGCGAACACATCAATGTATTCTTTAAACAATGCAACATATTGATCAACTTCCTCGGTGGTGCAATCAACTCCCAAGTTGACATATTTTGGGGAACTGTCAGTTCCAATATTGACTTTCCTAGTCTCTTGCACTTTTCGGATCAAAACTTCTTCAAGGAGATTCTTGGCGTGATCATCTTTCGTGAAAAGAGACTCAGATTGTATACAACCTTTAGGGACAGTAGACATGTGATCGTCTTCATCATCATCATCGTTCAACAAAAATTTTCTAGCTGTTTATCATTCTCAAACACTTGTAAATATTCAATATTATCAGGGACAAAAGGTCGGAATGCTCTTTCTACTTTAAAAGACATTTTGCTTCGGATATCGTCTAGGTTTGACAATGAGGCCGCCAAGGCCAATGAATCTACCTTATGATTCTTGTCCCTTGGAATGAAAGAAATGTTGAAGGAACTAAAAGATTCCATCAATTCGTTAACTCTTTTGAAGTATAACTTAAGTCTTTCCTTCTTGATTTTATACTTCTAGGTAACCTGATTAATCACCAACTCGGAGCCGCCAGTCACAATAAGATGTTCTATTTTCATTTCTTGTGCAAGGATCATCCCTTGAATCAAGGCTTCATATTTTGCCTCATTATTAATGCATGAAAACTCCAGTCTAATAGCATGTGGATGCACAATCTTACTTGGACTCATAAGAACAATTCCAACTCCACTCCCAGAGTTTGAACAAGCTCCATCCAATGACATCCTCCAATAGCCTTCGAACAGACATTCTTGATTCTCTGTGTCATGCACTTGCTCTAGGATTTCATTATGTTCCATATCTAAGATAGCATAGTTTTCAATCCCGGCATCTATATAATCTTCCATTAATTCATTGTCCTTTTTCTTGAAGGAGACGGGTTTTCCGGGTTCACGGGGGACCTTAATCATTGCTCCTTCCTTGCCTGGCAGCATCATGCAACTTCCATCGTTCATGATACATCCCCCGATCATGGACGTCCAATCTCTTCCCAGCACAACTCCATATGTCGGAGGAAGGTATACCACAATAATATTGAAAATTGCAATGATATGGGGGATTGTCGTGATCCAAGCATAAAAGTCCTTGATTTCTCCATAAGATGGCACTTTTCTAGAATCAATTGCATATATACTTTCACCAATTTCGTAAGACTTGGTGCAACTCGTGCCCAATGCCTACATGACCGCCAGCAGCATGATATTATTTGCCGCACCCATGTCAGCTAAACAATTATGTAATGCAACATCATGATTTTCAATTGAAATGTAAAAGGGAGGAATTTTACCTCTCAGCTTGGCAATTGATTGGTTCTAGTTTTCTTTTGGGCTGGAAATAATAGCTTCTACTCTTTCAGATGGATAGTCCAACAATTTCAAAATGTTTTCCCTTTGTTGGGGAATCTTCAACACTTCTGTAAAAGGCAGGGTTATCCTTAATTTACTCAAATCCTCTTGTCTGGGCAACGTTTTCTTACAAGTTGGGATTGTTGTCGCCCTCTTCAAATATATACATAGACGTTTCGCATCCGTCCATCTGCACTGTTTCGGAACTTTCATCAGGTGAGTAGTAATTCTATTGCTCAACTATTTGCTCCTCATACACATCATCCAGAACAACTGCATTGGGATTAGGTTGCCTGGGAACCCTTGGTCTTTGCGGATTATCCGTGTTTTCAAACCTTACTCTGTTTTCTTGGGGAGGATTCCTTCTTTGCTCTTGGACTCCACATAATTATCTCCCCTTCTTAATCTGGTTATCTCGTTCTTCATTGGCTTGATAGTTCTATTCATCTATGCAATTTCAATTCTTTGCTTAGTTTCTTGTGCCGCCACAGGGTCAACCTTTACATCAGGTATGGTTCCCTTGAAAAATCCTCCTCCCGTTGTTTGATTTTGAGCCGGTCGTGGCTTGAATTCTTCGTTCTTTCTTGAACTAGAAGCTCCTTGATTGTCAACACTTAATCCTCCCAATTGCCTTTGTACTTTTCCCAATATAATGTCGAGGTCGGCACCCATTTCAATCATAATTTCTTCCATCTCCGTGGCTTTAGTCATTGCCTCCTCCAAGGTATCCATTTGAGAAGTTCTAATAGCATATTTCACATTCGGGGGCATTGCATTATAAGAACAACCGAGAATGACAGGGTCATTCGGTCTTTTATCTTCTGGAATTTTACTCAAGGTTTTATTGAACCTGAGATTACAATCTCGTATTCTTTCAATCTTCCTCAAACCAACCTAGGTGAAATCAGTGAGAAGGGTATGATAAGCAATTAGAGGGGCGAACATAGTCAGGAACATAGCTTCGAGGTCATTAAATGAGCGAATTGATCTACTAGGTAATGTCGTATACCATTCATACGCTCTTCCTGATAAGGTTTGCAGAAATAACCTTACCATGACATCGCCATACTCAACACGGTGAAAATCACAAGCATCAAGAGATAAGTCCAGATGCCTCTTTGCATCGATTGCTCCATCTCCGAAAAATTCCTTAAGGGTGCCCTTAGGGAGAACAAGGAGATCATGTTGCGCACCTATAAGATTTAGAGGGGAATCTTTTACCCTCCTTCGATTTTCAAATACTGGGTTTCCTTGATTTCTTGCAGCATCTCTTCCACCTCCTTGTCTCTCCTCATGATGCTCGTCTCGAGGTTGTTCATTTCTTTCTGTCATAACCGCAGGTGTTCCAAGAACAAGACTTCCACTTCTTAGAGTACAGAGTTGCTTATTTTTACTTCTGGTAATGGGTCCTTTGTAATCGTCCAACTTCAATCTCGACCGTGTCCTTGTGTTGCTCTAGCTAGCCTTTGATTTCTTCTTCTTGGACTAAGATCTGCGAGGACCTTTCTAATTCTTCCCAAGTCTTGGTTGTTGTTATTGCCATATTGTACAACTGATGTAAGATGCTTCGTTGATTGTTCAATCCAATTTCTAAGCAGGGCTGATCAGCCTGGACAAAGTCATATATTTTTCAAAAAAATGCTAGACCAGATTTCAGATTTCAGTTCCTCCTCAGTATGGTCGTCAAAAATGTTGACACTTGAATCCATCAAGACCGAAACGGAAACCTCACGAGGATTTAAAATCCTCTTGCGTTTTTATAGAGGTGGTACTCCTCTTTAATTTACGGTTTTCTTAGGATTCTAAATATTCAAAATCTGGGACTTTGCATAAGTCCGTCCTGGTAATTAAAGAAATAAAAGATTGCAAGAAAGATAAAAGGAGAATGTTTTTGTTTTCTTTTTAAAGAAAGTTCCTGAGAAAGGATCGGGAATCACACACTACACACATTTAAAGCAAATAAGCAAAATTTCCTCACATCCATCATAGTTTAAGATAAAGATTTATGATCACATAAAATAAAAAGAAGATGATTTGCATGCATAAGAGAACTTTAACAGAGTGGACACATGGGCAGCTCAAATAAAGATAATGATAGATCAACCTCAAATACTTTATATTCTGAAAACAAGGTTACAAAGCACAGTCGAGATTGTTCCCAAAGTAGTTCTCTTGAAATTTCTAAAAAATATATAGTCTGTTACATATTCTTTGAAATTTAAAATGTGTTTGTCTTAAAGACTGGGATTGGGGCTCTCGCGGACCATAAAGCAAATAAATACAAGAAATAAGCTCTTAGAAGGAAAACGGTGGCCAGTAGAAGAACAACAAGACTTGGTAAGAAGAAAAAAGGAGTTATCAGTCTTCAGTTAAACCTTTCTAGTGAAAGAGGTGGAATAACTGGATGAAGGACTTGATAAAGAAAAAGAAGTATGTGATCAGCATAAACTTACTATGATGGTCTCTCGTTCTCTCCACTTGCTTGTTGATGTCCTTTTATCGTTTTTATCAACAGTTACAGGAATCGTCTCAATTGTTTCTTGCCCTTCATTGGTCAGTTTATCGATAGCTTTCTTGAACCATTCTTAGATATAACTTTTCATTAGTGTCATGTTGATTTCATGCTGGATTTTGATGTTGAACAGCTCGCCCTCCAAGTCCCTCAGGTCAATGGAAATGCCATGTAATGCTTCTTCAATGTCCTGATTTTTCACGAAGTAGTCCACTAGCCAATTGTCTATGTCGTCCTCATCATATTCAAGAATACCATAGAACTTGTTCGTCAACTATTGCTTTGTTATGAACAACGAGTTGAGGATTAATTTGGGGTCTTGAACTTCGTTAGTGCTTCCGGCTAGATCCACCTCCATGAGCCTTTTGAATAATTATTCCCTCCTTGATATGGCTTGGTTGCATGCTTGAACAATATTATTCAAGTTTTTTATCTTTTCTTTTCAACATGTGTTCAACTGCTTTATCTGACTTGGAGAGGGCAGATCCTCCTCTCTTCTCCATAGTTCTTGTTGAGATTTGGGTACCTTGAAAAGTGGTCCCCTTGTGTTTGAGAGCTTCTAAACACATTAGGGAAGTACTATGTACCTTGTACCATGTACTTTATGTCTAATTTCACTTTGACTTAGGAGATTTAAGTCAAAAGTGAAATTTGGTCATTTAAGCCTAATTTGACAATTAATTCACTTTGTGGGTGAATTAATAGACATAAAGTGAAACTATGGAAACTTAAGTAAAGTGGGTTTTGAGTTGAGATTTACTTGAGATGATCTCAACCATTGATTAGGGATGAGATGAGATGATCTCATCCACCCAACTTTTAGGTTTTCTTATGCTTCCTAAAGGAGGGCGCAAGGGGAAAAGGAGAGTTCATTCACTCATATGTTCACTTGGAGAGATTCAGAGAGAGCAAGAGGTTGAGGTTTCAAGCATTGGTAGAGGAAATCTTGGGCGCCTCCTTGCATGGAGGGCTCATGGAGGCTTAGTGCCCAGTTTATTTAGTGGAGAGCTTCCAGTTCTGAGGAGGGCGCACTTGAGGAGGAGGGCGCATCATCAGTGGGGAGTACTTAGAGAGCTCAGATTGCAGTGAGGTCTGTTTCAGAGGGAGGCTACTCATCAGTATAAGAGTAATGTGGAGGGGTTTCTTGTTCAAAGCTTCTAGTTGGCATCTGGCTCCATTTCAGTGGTCTTGTCAGCATTTGTGGAGGGCACACCATCCTAGGGCGCTCTTGCTTCATTTGGACTTGTGTTTCAGCTTGGATCAAGCTGTTATTGTATCAGGTTCATCTATATTTTGTACTTGTTGTATTCCACCATCTATTCTCCTCATATATAGACATATATTCCAAACTGGTTTTCCTCGGGGGGGTTTTATGCATTGTCATGTTGACCAAAAATACATGTGTTCAATTTCATGTATGTTAGAGTATAGAACTAATGTATTTTCAGTTGTAAAGATCTCTAGGTGTGTTACATTTATTTTAGTATACATGTGCTAACCCTTGGTGACTAAAACTACATGCTAGAGCACCTAAAATTGTGAATGTAACTRTAACAAATCAGCAAGAAGTTCATGAACTGTTGGTTGTCCTAAAACAACAGAAAAACCTTCATTGACAGTTGAAACTTAGAGCCAACTTGAGGTCAAAGACAGACCTAGTTGGCAGCTTGATAGGACTTGAAAAATGTTCATGGTATCAGAGCTGAGGTGGCTGATTTTTGAGTAGTTTGGACAGCATATGAGTGGGTTGTTATAGACATCTTCTTGGCAGATTTTGTGGACAGTCATTGACAGTGATTAGTGGTTGCTTGTTGGCAGAATTTTGTAGAGGATTGTAGAGCAGTTTGTGCACAGTTGGATAGCCTCTTTTCACACTTGCGTGGACAAGAGTGAGGTTGTATTTCACGACCTCTTTTCACACCTATATTGCTAGGAGTAAGGTCAGAGTTCGCTTGCCTCTTTTCACACCTATATTGCTAGGAGTAAGGTCAGAGTTCACTTGCCTCTTTTCACACCTGTGTTGATAGGAGTGAGGCAGCGTTCCTTTGCAGTTGGAGCATCAGTTGAAGTGCAGTGTGGCAGTCATGTCAACATCTCAGATGCGTGCGGAGGATAGGCTAGCTGGAGCTAGCAACTGGTCGCCTTAGAAGGCGAGGATCGTCTTTATCTTGGAGAACCTCGAACTATGGGATATAGTTGAGGTGCATGTTCCTTCTATTCCTACTACTGCTCCCATCTTGTTGGCAGAGTTCAGGAAGAGGAACAACAAGGCAAAGAGGACCATGTGTGATTCAGTGAGGGATCACATCATTCCCCACCTGACCGGGAAAGCTTATGCATATGAGATGTGGGCATCTCTATGTAAGCTTTATCAGAGCTCTAATGAGAACCGGAAGATGGTTCCTCATGATCGACTAAGGGGCATTTGCATGCTCGAGGATGAGTCGGTTACTTCTTTCCTTGGTCGTTACACCTAGATCAGAGACAAGCTTGGAGTCGTCGGAGAGGTGGTGGAACATAATTCTATGGTGAGGATAGCTTTACCGAACCATGGGGTCCATTCGTTTGTGGCATTGTTGCCAGGGAGGTCATGCCCACATGGGAGAGGATGTGGGATGACTTCGTTCAGGAGAAGACTAGACTTGTGGCAAAGGCTTCTGGACAGCATCAGGAGTAGACAAGGCAGAGTGATGAGGACCTTGCTCTTTGGACAAAGGGAAAGAAGAAGATCGGTCGGGGAGGTCGACAGGGTCCCAAGTTCCCAAGTTTGGGGCCCCACCACAGGGAGGAGAGAGCAGCAATGGGACGAAGAGAGACATGAGCTCAGTGAGATGCTTTGCTTGTAGGGGTTCGGGTCACTATGCAGGACAGTGTCCCAAGAAGAAGAAGAAGAAGCATGATGTTTCAGCAGCAACAGCAGAGGAGCTTGACTTCGATGAGCAGTTTGCGAGAGAGTGTGCATTTGCGACTACTTTGTCTGTTATTACACCATCCAGCATTAGATGGGGAGACAGAGTTGAAGAGGACTGACTGACTCATAGTAGTGATTCAGAGGGAGCTTAGACTCGGGTTTAGAGTACACCATCTTCAGAGGGGGTGACTGGTCCACCCAAGATAGCTTCAGTTTCAGAGTTGTCGAACAGACATAGAGTTGGTGCTACAGCTTCAGAGCATCAGAGATTGATAAGGAGGAGTGGCAGGGCACCACGGAGGCTTGAGCCTCACTTGGCTACAGAGACGGGCAGATCAAGTTTTGGATCCACTTCAGGTGGAAGCTACTTGGCGAGAGGCCAAGTTGAGGATCTTGGTCAGATGTCGAGATCCAGGTGCCTTGGTGAGATACCAAGAGGGGGAGACTCTTGGTGAGATGCCAAGAAAGTGACTCTTGGTGAGATGCCAAGAGTAGTGACCTTTGGCGAGATGCCAAGAGGTAGAAATCCCTGGCGGGAGACCAAGGTGGAGATCTTTGGTTTGATACCAAGATCTAGGTGATCTTGGATAGGTGGAGAGACACTTTCATCTATGGATCACGCAGATTGAGCAGATCTGTGTCAGACTACTTCCATTGATCAGGGTACAGCCATACTCACCGAGTATATGCCAGGAGGCAACCATGTCCACTATAGGGATGTATTGGTGGTGACGGGCACTTTCCTTGGTAAGAGGGAGTGTTGAGATTTGGATACCTTGGAAAGTGGTCCCCTTGTGTTTGTGAGCTTCAAAACACATGACGGAAGTACTATGTACCTTGTACCATGTACTTTATGTCTAATTTCACTTTGACTTAGGAGATTTAAGTCAAAAGTGAAATTTGGTCATTTAAGCCTAATTTGACAATTAATTCAATTTGTGGGTGAATTAATAGACATAAAGTGAAACTATGGAAACTTAAGTAAAGTGGGTTTTGAGTTGAGATTTACTTGAGATGATCTCAACCATTGATTAGGGATGAGATGAGATGATCTCATCGACCCAATTTTTAGGTTTCCTTATGCTTCCTAAAGGAGGGCGCAAGGGGCAAAAGAGTGTTCATTCACTCATATGTTCACTTGGAGAGATTCAGAGAGAGAAAGAGGATGAGGTTTTAGGCATTGGGAAAGGAAATCTTGGGCGCCTCCTTGCATGGAAGGCTCATGAAGGCTTAGTGCCCAGTTTATTTAGTGGGGAGCTTCCAATTCTGAGGAGGGCGCACTTGAGGAGGAGGGCGCATCATCAGTGGGGAGTACTTAGAGAGCTCAGATTGCAGTGAGGTATGTTTCAAAGGGAGGCTACTCATCAGTATCAGAGCACTGTGGAGGAGTTTCTTGTTCAGAGCTTCCAGGTGGCATCTGGCTCCATTTCAGTGGTCTTGTCATCATTAGTGGAGGGCGCACCATCCTAGGGCGCTCTTGCTTCATTTGAACTTGTGTTTCAGCCTGGATCAAGCTACTATTGTATCAGGTTCATCTATATTTTGTACTTGATGTATTCCACCATCTATTTTCCTCATATATAGACATATATTCCAAACTGGCTTTCCCCGGGGGGGTTTTATCCAGGGTCATGTTGACCAAAAATACATGTGTTCAATTTCATGTATGTTAGAGTGTAGAACTACTGTATTTTCAGCTGTAAAGATCTCTACGTGTGTTACATTTATTTTAGTATGCATGTGCTAACCCTTGGTGACTAAAACTACATGCTAGAGCACCTAAAATTGTGAATGTAACCGTAACAAATCAACAAGAAGTTCCTGAACTGTTGGTTGTCCTAAAACAGCAACAAAACCTTCATTGACAGTTGAAACTTGAGGTCAAAGACAAACCTAGTTGGCAGCTTGATAGGACCTGGAAAACCTTCAGTTCTGTCATATTGGAAACTTTGATTCCAAATGGTACCACGGCATAAAGGTAAAAACCTTCTTCATTTTTTAGGTCGGCTTGCAAATACTCATGGAAGGCATGCGCCCTCGAGCCAAAAGAAACCATGTTCTTCGAAATCTCCCAAGCCTCTCTTTTGAAAAGAAGTGTTGGCTCGGGGAGCTTCAACATTTTACGAAACACTTGAGGCGAAAGAGAGATGGGAGAATGGCCATGAAGTTGAATAATCCGTTGACTCGGTATATATTTCTCAGCGCACCAGGCGACCAGTTCCTTGTAGTCGAAAACCTCAAGAACACAACCTGCACGAGCAATTTCGGATGTCCAGAACACTTCCTTCTAAGCAGAAGGGGATGAATAGTAAGAATATGCTATAGACCATTAAAAGTTTTGTTCCTCGCATGCAAAAATATTCAAAGTATCTTCGCAGAACTGTTGTCGAGCTCTTGTTGTCATAAGTTGACGAGAGCGTTCTTTTAATCCAAATAATATTTGAAATGAGTGATTGAGAGAGATAATATAATCTTTCGCAAATCGTGCTTTAATGTGGTTTAATGAGAAATTTCCTTGAACCCTTCGCTTATTAATGACGACCTTTACGGAACCTGCATGATGAGTTATTAGCATTAAACCATACTAAATGCGTATTGGGAAAAGCACGAAGGTGGCGGGGACGGGCGAGAGTAATCAGGATTTGGGAACCTTTGTGAACCCACCAACCCGAGAACTTGCCAACCCACGGTTGCAAATGATAGAAAATTGGCTAAGTGTTGGGAGCGGTCGGTCGGACTTGGATACAAGAGAAATGAAAAAATTAGGAGCTCGGTACTTGCGATAAGTCCGATGGTCATAATGTAAATCACGGATCTTTGGGTGCAAAATGGATATCGCAGAACTTGGAATGTGGTAGCTTGAACCCCCGAACCCACGACTGTAAAAACGGTTAAGTATAGGATAATACAGCGGTCGGTCGGACTCAAGATATGGGAGTATGGATGGAGATGAGGATCAGCGAGTCCGCCAACCCTCGAACCCGCCATTTTCGAAAAAACAACTAAGTATAGTAACTATAAAGGGAGAATAGAAGGGAGAAAAGAAAAGGGGAATTCAGGTAAGTATAGAGGAGGGAAAAGAAATGGACAAAATAAGTTGGGAAAATAGAAAAGGGGAGAGAAATTTCGGAAGCGGGAATTGATCTCAACATGACCTAAACTTCGCTCTGGGAGACAGCGAAATTTGGTCTCTACACAAAAAGACCGCCTTTCTGATTTCTTTATTCAGAAATTGGACGATGCCGGATTGTTTAACATTCAACCCATCAAATACAACCCCCCATGGAAGAACAAGCACTCTAGGGATGATAGGGTTGCAAAAAGACTTGACAGATTTCTTATGTCGAAACCCCTTCTTCATGGAAATCTGTGCTCTAGACAGTGGGTGGCCCCAAGTAGTATCTCGGATCACAATCCCATCCTACTAGAACTAGCTCGAGATGGGAAAAAAAACCCCATCCCCTTCAAATTCAACCTTCAATGGCTAGAATCTCAAACATACATAGAAGTTATCAAAGAATGTTGGTCCCCCTACAATCCTCCCCTCTCGGAATCTCCTGCAATTCAATTTATATCAAATCTAAAAAGGGAAAAGGAGACCTCCATTTCTTGGAACAAAAAGAGAAAACAGGCAGAAGATAAGATAAGATAATTTTATTAATGTCCAACTAATGACCACAAAAGTAGGTCAAAGGGACTGATGGATACAATAATGTCCTTACAATGCGAGAGTACCAAACGGTCTCCTATAAAGGAATAAATTGCATGAAGTAAGATACAAAAACGTAGATAAAGTGAGTTGAGTTGAAGTATGACGAGCTTTCAACCGCAGCCACAAGTCCCAAACCCCGCAATGAGGCAGAGATGCACAGGCGGAGAAGATCTAGGTGCTCATAGGCCTATGGAGTAGACCCATCTCTCCTAACATCCAAGGTTGAACGAAGGAAACCCAACAGAATCTATTCACTCGAAGAAGAGTTGGTGGGAAGCGCAGACTGTCCTTTGTGTCGCTGCCTAGACAAGGTCGCACGATGCTGAGGTCTGGAGGGTCTAGTCTGTCTCCGATGAAGGGATCTGATATGGTTTTGCTGTTGAGATCTTATGGAATGCGGTAGGACCCCGCGATTCCTCACTAATCTGGGGTTTGGATCTATACTGATGTCAGTCGATTGCTTGGTGCCCCTTCCTGAAGGTAGCACCGTGAAAAATGAAGTGATCCTCTATGTAGAGTCTTGCCTGATGGGAGGTTTAAGAGTATGCGCTCGAAACCTGAGAGCCTCCTGTATATATAGGGCCAAACATCTCTGATCAGGATATCTGAAAAATCCAATGAAGGTCTGAGATTCTCTGAACAAGCAATGGAACCTCTCTCTGATCTCGTAGTAGACGGGGCATCGAAAAATAAAGTGTACCTCGGTCTCCACTTCCTGTAAATGGAAAACCTGGCAAGATTCTATCTGATCTATCAATCTGGTGGTTTGTCTCTGCTCAAAGTCAATGGGAACCCACTCTGAACTGGTCGAATGAAATGCATGTGAAGTAATGTGACCATGTTGAGGGAAAGCCTGTACGAACTACATGGTTGAAGAGATCAGCCAAATAACTAACCAGAGCATGGCCTCCCTGATATTTATGTCTGAGAATAAGTGGCATGAAGGAGGGGGAGAGGTGACATGGATCTGGGGCTACCCAGGAATATCATAAAGGTTGGAGGTGTGAGAGAACATGGACACTGGATCAAGGTCGAATGGGAGGGGGGAGTGTCGAGGGAGGATGGTACGGTAGAATTGTCTGGGGGAGTGAGCATGGAGAGTACAAAGGTCACGTCTTTTCTAAGAGATGAAAAGACATTTCTTGTGATGGAGGAGACAACGATAGGAAGCTTTGAGGTTGGGGTAGGATGGTTGAGTTTGGATGAAAGCATGTCGAAGTTGACGGTGTAGAGTCTTGCACTCTTCGTCATACCACTTGTTCATAGGACAAGATCCAACTTTTGGGGTGGAAGTGGATCGGGTGGAGCATAGAGGAGAATATGTCGGGATAGAGGACAATATGTCAATGTCGCCTTCGTCAAATCGAAAGGTGGTGTGTGGTGGACCTTGAGGGGAGGGGGGTTGTTGTTGGGGTGGGAGGGGGTCAAATTGAAGGAAGAAGGAAAGTAGGGCATGGTCGGCAAGGGGAATGGGGAAAACTGAGAAGTGGTGAATAAAGGGAATTAGGTTCTAGCTAGAGAGGACATAATCGACTACACTCGCACCTCGTCCATGAGGTCGACAAGTGAAGAAGCGAGAACCTGGGAAGCAAAGGAGCCCATTCAAGATCAGTAGTTCCGGAGATTCTCCCAGCTCCAATAGGTGACGGCCATATGCTGTAATGGGCCCCAAAGCATCGTCGGATAATCAGTGAAACCCCACTGACTCTGGATATATCCCCCGGGTACAAAACACGTTCTCTGAGCGATCATGAAGAGGGGTCTGGAGATCTCTAGTACGGGCATTGAAGTCAACCAAAAGGATGACCTTCCCAACAGCAGAGTACTAGGTGATGTCGGTGTACAAGTCTATAAAGGGGTCCCCGTTGAAGTCATTATAGATAGCAAATGACGAAGAAGCTGGGGGGAAGTAACAAACTGCAATGTAGATGTCCCTCGGAGGGGTGACTGCGGCTCTAACCCGAACCCACATAAACCTCACGAATTTATCTGCGGCCACCAAAGAGACCCTATTCTGGAGGGAATCCCTAGTCAAACAAGCTACTCCCCTTGATCCTCTGACTCCACCCGAGCTCCTTGTCTCCTTCCTGCAAACTGAAAGCCAATGGTATCCTGTAAAGTCTGGGAGAGGTTGAACACGGCTCGCGTGAGTCTCGGTCACGAAGAGGATGTCTGTTGACCCGAGAGCATCGTATAAGAGACTCGGTGATGACCAGAAAGATCCATTGCCATTCCAGCAAACAATAGAGATGTTTGCACCATGTCGTCCCCCCAACCGTGCTCGTCATTTGGAATCCCCAGTTCGGGGTTCCCACCCAGGTGGGAAGGAGTCCCGAATGACTGCCTTGAGGTTCCAAATGACTGTCCATTTCCCTGCCTGTCGTGCCACCATAACCTGTTCTTTAGAGTGTTTAAGTTCCACAAACTGTGCTTTGGTGAGATCTTCATGCAGAAAGATCCTGCTGGGGAGAGAAAACAGCGTCCGCCTAGCTCTAAGAACACGAAATCAATCATTCGTCGTCCTAAACCGGAAGAAGAGAGTAGAGTCGTAACCAAACCAGGCTTTGTCCAGTGTCACATCGAAAATGTCAAGGGTGTCCAAGAGGAACAATGTCCCTACTTCCATAGGGACATTGTTCCCCTTGGACACCCTTATTTTGAGGTTCAATTCTCTTGCCCTTCTGGTACGCTCCTCCACGAGTTTAGCCTGCACCACCTCCTCGACTGCTGCAAGGGGGGGGGAACTCTATCTTTCCCATGGACCACCTGTGCCCATGAATTAATGTGTGTTTCAGTTTCATATTTGAAGGTGGCCTGTTCGGATCTGATTTCCTCTTGTTTGCTTTTAAGATCTAGGATTTCTGTGTGTAGTACATCATTCTGGGGGTGAAGGGATTCTTGTTCTTTGTTTTCATGTATTATCTTCTTGAGGGATAAATTATCCTCTTCCACATATGAAACTCTAGCAGAAAGAGAGTGTATCTCTGAACGGAGCTTATTGTTTTCGGTTTCAAGAGATTCCATCTGTCGCAGCAATTGTTTTATCTGGGATGTCCAGAATGAGAAATTTGACTCCATAGTTATATCGGTGGGGCTGTAAATTGATCCCTGGTTTTTATTGCAGTTTTTAAGATACTAAAATTGTTCCCTGTTGTTGAATTCACTGGTTTCTGCAGGAGGAGAATCCTCCATGGCTCAAAGCCTAGAATGGTCGCTCAGGCAATTGAATATACTTCTTTGGGATATGAATTCCAAAATCTGCAGGACAAGAGCATACAGGTATTCGACCTTTTTGTTGTGTATCTAGATTTTATATTGATCCTTGTATTAATAATGCAACTTGAGCAAAATTGAGAGCAGAGGTCCCGTCTTGGGAAAGTGCAGCAACTGAAAGTTGGGACAAGTAGTTGTCGAACTCTCGATCGACATCCACATTCCAATTTGCATCCAAATCTCTATTGTTCGGCTAGAATGCCAATGTGATGAAGCCGACTGCACCAGAATTTTCCTAGTCTGCTCGCGGGTCTGTAAAGCAAAAGGGGATCGGCCCAAAGGGGACCCCGCAATCTTTCCCTGTCCCTTGGCTCTTCAATTAAGTGGGAGGCGGCTTCCTTAATTAAACCCGTGGTCTCCTGGACGCCCATACAACGACCACACGACTTTTATTGTTGAGCTAATCGACCACTCCACAAACGCCCCACGATCTAAAAACCCTCACGATCCTGTCTCTACTCGCGGGTCTGGGAGACCTAAATCACCCTTTCTCGGGGAGTGTTGCGATCCACTTCCCTGCTCAATCCCGACGCAATGGATACTGCTCACGATCCCTACTCGCGATCACCAATCACAAACGGTGCCTACTCACGACCCATGCTCACGGTCGCGGTGCCTGCTCAAGCGATGGCTCCTCCAGGGCTTCAGCACAAACTCTAAGCGCCTCCAATCAAGACATTTCCTTAGGGTTCCTGGGAGGCCTAACCATGAAGACAAATCCTTATATGAAATCAAAGACAAGATGAAGGCTTGGTGGGAGAGGGAAACATTTGTGCCCCTTTCAGCAAAGATGAAAGAGGAGTATAGGGCTCTAGATCTCCACTGGAGGAAAATCCTTCTAAATAAAGAAAAAGAGTGGAGAATGCGAAGAAAATCCCTTTGGTTACAAGCTGAGGATGAAAACACCAAGTTCTTTCATCACTTTGCAAATGGCAGGGAACTTTCCAACACAATTTGGATTATTGATAGATTGGATGGATCAAAAGCATCTCCTTTTGAAGACATTGCTCGGGAAGGTACAACGCACTTCGAATCCCTATTCAAAGTTGACTCCAAAGCCAATATAGACACTATTATTAGGGTGGCGAGTCTCTTCCCTAGATTCACCAATCCAAAAGAAAATAACAAACTTATGGAGGAGATCACAAAGGAAGAACTTGAGCAAATCCTTCACAACTTTCAGAAGGACAAAATCCCAGGGACAAATGGGTTTCGAAACGAATTCTACAAAGGTTGTTTTGAGATCATTGGTGATGACCTACAAAAGCTGGTAGAATACACAAGGAATATTGGACAGATTCATGCTCCCTTCAATGCCACTTTTATTGCCCTCATTCCAAGGGTGGAAAACCCAACCAAATTTGAACAATTCGGGCCTATCTCCCTCTGTAACAGCATATACAAAATCATTTAAAAGATCATCACTCGTAGAATCAAAGATCACATGAATGATAACATATCAGAAGAGCAATTTTGGATTCTTCAAGGAAGAAAAATTCATCAGACAATTGGCATTGCTCAGGAAGGACTCCACTCAATCCACACACAAAAGCAGAGGGCCATTACCTACAAATTCGATCTCTCAAAAGCCTTTGATAGAATCAGTTGGCTTTATATCAAATTGCTCCTGATTCATTTGGGCTTTGGCCACTCCTTTGTCACCGGGGTGATGAATTGCATCTCAACCACCTCCTTTGCACTTCTCATAAACGGCTCGGCCACCTCTTTCTGAAAAGCCGAGTGAGGGCTTCGATAAGGATGCCCACTATCCCCGTTGCTTTTCTTGTTGGTTGTCGAAAGCCTCAGCAGGCTAATCCACAAAGAAGATTCCTCAGCCAACCTGAAAGGTATAAAGATCAACATTAATTTCTCCTTAACTCACCTTCTTTTGTAGATGAGATTCTTATTTTCTGTGAAGGAAATATATCCTACATAACATCACTCAAAGCGATATTTCAAATCTTTTGCATGGCAACAGGGATGCAAATCAATATGGAGAAATCTCCCCTCTACACTCGAGGGATGTCAAAAAATGAAAATCGACACATCTCTAGAATCATTGGTGCTCCAGCCAAGCCAAATAATGACGGTATGAAATACCTAGGCTTCACCCTAAAGGAAAATAGCTACAGAAAAAAATACAAGCAGAGGCTATGTGCAAGTGGAAAAGAGACTCCTCTCTTGGTATAACAGATGGTTATCCCGAGTTGGTAGGCTTGTGCTAGTAAAATCGATATTGGAAGCTATTCTAGTTTTTTGGACCTCATTGGCCTGGGTTCCCAAAGGCATTCTCGAGAGAATCATGCAACTTTCATACAGTTTCCTTTGGTCGGGATCTAAAGAGAATAGGGGGTCATATCACGAGCCAGCCTTCTCATCTTTGTGAAAGTACTTGTGGGTAACACTATCATCTCTGGTCACCATGCCAACGCAGTGCCCTCTGGTTAGCCCTTGAATAAAAAGAAAAAGAAGAAGAAAAAAGAAAATAAAAGAATAAAGCAAGAAAAAGAATAAAGGCAAGAACGGGCTTGGAAAAAATGCATCCATGACAGGTACAGCTCGCCTTCTACAAAGGCACCCACAGATAACATTATGCATCCATGGCCCTCACTGCACCCACATGTCTAGACATCCCCTAGCCACATCACCTCACTTACATGGCTTGGATGAAATCTTCCTGGAAACTTTCATTTTCTTGTGGACACTAGCCCAATAGGACGTCTTGTATTTTTCTCCAATCTTGTATTGCACGTTTTTGTAATGTCTTTGAGCTATTGACTGATGTATTAGGCTTTTTATGCATATGTTTAATAATATTGATGATGAGATGTGATTAGCATTGCTATGATCCCGATGATTGATGAGCCCATGGAGGGCGTAGCATTTGATGTGCAGGACCATGCCCGACGGACAGGTACCATTTGGACCGGTACACATGGGGAGATGACCAGTTCGGACCTCCATGGGGCTGAAGAGCCCACCAGATGGATGTTGAGACCCCATCAGGGGGTAAAGACAGGATGGAGATGGATCAGGGCTTTTGCACCAGAGAGGAAGAGGACCTTCCATCAAAGGCACTCCAACAGGACTAGACCTAGGGGGAATGACCTCTCTTCAGTGGAACGCCAGCCTTGGAAGGCTTGGGACGTCTCCATCTTCACCATGACGTCATTCAGCTTCATGGATGCTTTTGGAGGCAGACTGGGCAGCAGTGGCACATGTGGCATGTTGGAGAGGCCCCTGGGGGGCTAACGTTTTGCTCCTTGGTGTCTCATTTGCCCTAGAAAGGGCTAGCACCTCCCTTGAAGGGGCTTTTACTCTCATTTTTACTTGATTAGGGTTTTTATTCAGCATTTAATGTAAAAACAGTATGATTTTGACATTATGGCCTTGTCGGCCTTTTTATGACCTAAAAGGTAAAATTAGGTCATTGATACACTACATATTGAGGGTTTTCACTCTCATTTTTATAACAAATTCACTCACTCATAGTGAGGTCTAATATTTAGCGCCCTATTGGGGTTTTTGGCTGAACTATGTGATGCGCACTTGTTGAAGGAAGAGATTTTTTGGCATTTATGGTGTTTCTCTTTAAGGAAGGTGTTACAACTAGGGTTGGAAAGGTTATTTCTTCATGAATTGTAAGTGCTTCTTCTACAAAACTTCTTATTGAATGGTTGTAGTTTAAATTTCTTGCATATTGCTTATAAATTTGTTGAATCAAAACCCTAGGTGACAAGCACACAAGTAGGTCCTTGTCTCATGTCCCCTGATAGAGAAACTTTCAGCCATTGAAAGAGAGAAATAGAGCCTAGTCGTAGCTACACTCCTTGTTTCTCTTTCCCCTGTGCTAGCCGTACCTTCTAGAATCCAAGAGGAGGAAGACGTCCCAGGCCTAGGTTATCTACACTTAGGACCATTTTTCCTTTAGGGTTTGATGAAAGAGCCTTGTTGTAGCAACACTCTCGCTCATTAAGCCTTCTTGTCTTGATTTTGTGCTTCATCTGAGCTAGTCGTTTGCCGGGAAGGAGGAGAGAGCACGAGGCCTTGATTTTGCAACACCGGAGTGAGCCTCTCTCCCCTAGGGTTCTATTTTTGAAGCCCTGCTTTAGCAGCACCTTGAAACTTTTCCCTCTAGTCCTTTCAAATCTCATCTCCTTCAACCTTTGCGTCCTTCACTTATGACTCCATTAAACCCTAAGGCATTGATCTGAGAGTCCTCAAGCATTGAAGTGAAGTTGATCAAACAAACTCTCAAAACCCTAACCTACTAACCCTGAATGTTGATGTCACTGCTTGCTATTATATCATTGATGCAGCAACGTTTTGTCTATGAGCAAATTGAATGGTAGTTGAGGGCATTTATTAGACTAAGTATTGATTGATTATATTGGATGCCATACCATTCTTGTATTTATTGACAAGTGATACATTTATCATTGCTATTTTGTAAACATTGACTTCGTCAACATTTACTTTTAAATTGCTTATATTGAATATCAGATACTCACTGATTTATATGAAGTACTAACCAAGATTGCACGTATCAGTTTCCTTGTTGTGTTGTCTCAAGCAGGTGCTTTTCTTTTCTTTGGTTATACCTTATTATTGGTTGTTTAGCCGGAACTATCTAATTGGCGGTGATCTGTGAAAGAGGAATTTGTCCTTGTCCTTTTATCCTTTGCCCTTTCAAAACCCTCACCGGGGACGTCTCCCCTGGGTCTAACCTCCCTAAAGAGAAAGAACCTCCCCATCATGGTGACATTGGGTGGGATAGGTTCCTGTTACGCCAGTTTGGCCTTCAATCTTATAGCCCTTTTCCTAGCTACAAACTGTGCGATAACAGAGTGTAAGGGCAAACATATTCATCTGGATCCATTAATACAAGCCATAAATAATGAAGGTTTCTTCTATCTTCAACAAGTTTCTAGATTGGAGTTATTGACAAGCACCACTCGTTGGCTCGGATGGCAGAAAATTGGTCTTGATGCAACTCATGCCCCATCCTGGAGGAATTACACAAACACCCTATCCTCCTCCCTGGTAAATCTCACATACCAAAAAGACTCTCTAATATGGTCTTTCAACCTCTCGAGAGGATATGCACCCAAACATGGATACACAGCTTTGATCCTCAAGCACATAGATGACCTTGCCCCTGGTGGGGGAAAACTCTTTGGAAACTAAAATGCCCAGCAAAAGCTAAGATGTTCATGTAGCTCCTACTCTCGAACAAGGCTCCCACCTGGGAGAATCTGCAAAAACAGAGTTATGTTGGTCCTAGCCAATGTGCCCTTTGTAAACAAGACAATGAAACAAGCTATCATTTATTTTTGCAGTGTCCCTTCTCTCAAGTGATTTGGGCTAATTTGAGGACTACTGGACGATGGGAGGGAGATTCGGTGGAACAAGCCTTACAATCCTGGATAAGCTTGTCAGACACCTCTCCCATCAAAGCCCTTCCCCTTATCTCAGCTTGAGGCATCTGGCTTGCCCAGAATCATTCCATCTTCGATGATTTAGAGCCCTCCCACTCCCATTGTGCCATTTCTTCCATGTCTATCATGGAATACTTCCCTCAATTCTCTCCCCCCCAAACAAAAATCCCCTCGCCCTGCTCCCCCTATCTATCCTTCCCTCCCTTGGGATTTATTTGATGGATTTGCTCAGGGATCTCCCTCTTCCGGAGCCACGGGGGGTCTTCTTCATATAGATGATTCCACCTCGCAAATCTGGGATGCTACAAACAACTTCAGCGAGTTCATGGTAGTAAACTCTTCTTAACACTTGCCATTGGTAGTGCTAACAGTGTGCTAACATATTTGGAGACTGTTAGCACACTTTTCCACCCTCCAATCAGATCTGATAAAAGGGAAAAATCAGCAATGGAAAAGGGCTAATTCAAGAAGAGAAAACCCTAAATTGTCATAGGCAAGCCTCCTCTTTGTTTGGGGTGGTGCGTGCCAACCTCGGGAGGGAGTCCCTCGGTACGGGGCTGCTGATTTGAAACTGATTGTCTGCCAAAAAACACACACAAAACAATAGCAAAATTGTGTTGGACAGCTTGTAAACACACCCTCAAAGCGTTAGGAAAAGGTAGTTTTGAATCGCTTGGAGGGATCCTACAATATTAGCGTGAGAAAGATGAAAGAAATAAGGAAAGAAACCACTTAAAAGATAGATGAATATCACAATAAATAGTATGGACTACAAAACAATTTGCAAGAGTAAGAACATAATACCGACAAGAAGGAAAGTTTGACAAAAACACAACACTTTTATTAAAGGTTTGCCAAAGGGTTGATTGCACCACAATAGAGAAGTCCAAAACCGGTACAATGATTATCCTTGCTCAAAGAGAGAGTAGCTAGACTAGAAGAGAATGAGAAAAGAGAGAGAGTACGTGTATGTTGTTGCTGCAAAAATCCAACCATAAACCAATGTAGAGACCTCCAAAATATAGCCAATGGGGGCGCACTTTTCCAAGAGAGAGACCAAGGAGGTGCATAAGAGATCGAGAGGGAATAGGAAAGTGCATGAAGGAAGTAGCGATAGTGAGGATTCATGCGCATGAGAGGAGTGGAGTGGTTTTAGTGAGTGAAAGAAAGAGGAGATGCGCATGGCAAGAGGAATGCGCCCTAAAATATAAGAAGAGACGCACTTGGGAGTGGGAGAACCCCAAGTGTGAGAGAGTGAGGCTAAAGGAGGCGCTTTAGTGGAGGAAAACGCTAGGAAATAGGAGTGATAGAAGCTAGGCGACACATGCATGGAAGGGAGAGGGAGTAAAGACCAAGGAATACGCCACATGTGTGGTAGAGGAGAGGAAGAGAGGGTGCATTCTAGGAAGAAGAAATAGATAATGAGAGAAGAGGGATACGCTTGGGTGTTTTAAGAAGGGTTTAGGCACATGGAGGAGGGAAAAAGCAATCAAACGCATGTTCAAACACTAAAATTGGCCAAGATATGCATGCACTAGCCAAGGAGGGAGAATGCACCCTATTTTTTAGGGATTTAGTGTTTAAGAGGAATTAAAAGGGAATTAATGAAATTAATTTGCATGGAAAGTGAGTTAATGACGAGTGAGAGAAAATTAGTGAGTTGTTCAAGCCTTGATTAGCTCAATCACCTCCATGAGACTGCCACCTCATTCACATGCCCCCTTTAATTAATTAATTCTTCGCTTTAATGCTTTTATCCTTGGAAAGTGTGCCCCCCATTAAATGATACCAAGTAGATACCACATGTCACATTGAATCACCGCCACTTGTCAAAATTTGACCCTGCCACTTGTCACTTTTGGAGGCAACCACCCCTGCTATAAATAGAAACTGCTAAAAATAGGGTTCAGGTCCTAAAAAATAGGAAACCATCAAAAATGTCCAGGATGACTAGGAGACCACCATCGTGTGTCATATGTCTAAAAATCGACACTGCTAAAAATAGAATATCGCTGCCTGTTAATGATATCATACTCATCGGATTCCATTTTCCGTGAGGATTCCAAATATGCGATTAGAATTGGCATGCAAGCTCGGGTGCTCCACCTTCTAAAATAGAAAGTACTTGCGTGATCCCCAAAAGAAATGCCATCGAGCTCAATGTCATGCAAGGACCAACTTTGTATGCTCAAAACTGTCAAATGAGTCTCTAGTCACTATCTCCTAAAAAGTAGGGTCACTTGCTATATGTAGAAATCTCTCTCAAATCCCTGTGAAACTGTGCTAACTCTATCTCTGAAACAAAAAACAAGCATATACCAGTCTTGTACCTGTCTCTAATGGGAACCAACCTCTGGCTCACACGAGTGCTAAAAGTCTAGGAAAATCTTTGAATGCCAGCCAAATAATGCATGTTGGCTCTTAACCCTCAAGATTTTCAAGGATGAAAATCTAGGGGTTAACAATGGCAACTCAAGGGGATGGGATCCCCCTATGGGATGTCGAGAACCATATGAATCTCTATGTTTGAAAACTGAAATTGATGCTCTGTGAGAACTCTATAAGATGTAAATGATGCTCTGTGAGAACTGAAAGAATGTACCAAGTAAACCCCTATAACTGTGTGGAAGAAGAAAAAGGTCCTATAAGCCGATCAAGAAAATTTTGTAAGCTAACCTATGATACCAAAGCCTATCCAGTGGGCAATGGAGTCAAAGCAATATAAACCTCCCACGGAAATCCTGAAACACAAGGGGTCTCATCCAAATCCGCTACTTGCTACCACCCAATATGTACACTCCTCCCTGTGCTAAATGTGTTGAAGTCGACACGAGGGAGAGAGTCACTTAGTCAGATGTCAATAATGTAAACACCTGCCAAGTGCGTAGGAAATCCACCAATAATGTCAATGGGTCCTAAGGTACAAGCACAACCTGTCATTGTGAAAGATGTTCTTAAGTTGAACAATGACTAGGATCATCCAATCAAGGCCCAATAATGCTCAGCCTTGTCGAATGCGAAATAACCGCCAATGAGGCTAACGAATATCAAGCCGCTCTACTTCTGGATCATCCGCAAATAATGTGTCGAAGTCAATACAGGATGATCTATTGAAAAGAAGAGCAATGATGACTCTCATCCCTCAACGCAAAGTGATAACTCAAGAAGATATAAGATGAATGGTACCATATCCCTATTGTTGGATGAGGGGGACGACTGACTCAAAGCAAAAGAATGAATGATAAGGAATGAAGAGACAAGACATAATATGACTCAAGACTCTCCTATGTCTCTTCAACTACCCATCCTAAAGGCTCAATGCTTTGGGAACATGAACAAACGGGACCCCCCCATCCAGGCTCATTCTAATGATAGACACAAAGGCTCAGCAATTGAAAGATAAGACACTCATATTTTGACCCAAGGAAAGCAATAGTGGACAGCCACTATTCTATGAAAGGAAATATAACACAAGACGTGACCACATGCTGATATAGTTAGGCAAAAATCAGCAAGACTTGAGCATGGCTGAAAAGCAAATAACTAAAAGGAAAGACATTGCAAATGAGATAACAAGAAAGAAAAATAGAAACGACATGCAGAAAGGAAAGACAACTACCCTAGACCCAAAAGTTTTTACCTCAAAGCTGCCACGATTAAATAATCATACTCAAAGGACCAATGTAACCACGCAGCCAAATGATCAGTCCGACAGGAAAGATCAACATAGTCAACCCTCTAGTGGAATCCACCATGAAACCTCCCATGTGGAAAAGATGCCTTGATATATTTTCTAGTAAAGGCATAACCGAAGGTTGCTAGCTGATAGAAGGTTGTTGGTTGGGATCTAGAACATGGTATTTCAATAGTAATAAGCATGAATGCATGAGAGCCAAAACCCCTAGAATATACCTACTGAAATACCTCCATCATCCTGACCTCAACTAGGTCATGATGAACACTGATATCCAAGCACTGATCAATCTCAGGATCTTAAAGAACAACCTCGGGATGCGGAATCGTAGGAAAAATGTAAGGGACATCATACTTTGGTTGAACCCAAAGTGGCTCCTCCTACTATAATGGTATCTGATCAAGTTGTTCCTGAACCATTGCTATGATATGCAAGGATAAAGCCTCTAATTGACTTATTTCTATTTGGTTAACCTGTGGTTCCTCCTCTTGAAATTGTTCATCATCACTCATGGAAGAAACCAATGAACACTCTTGAGCTTTCAAATCTTCACCTTCATCTTCATGGAACTCTGCAACTACTGGTTCTTGATCATTCAAACCTGAACCGCGATCATCTTACTTATCTCTAGGAATTTGACATGGTGCAAGTTGTGGTTTATCTTCAATATCAAGGATTTCTTGCACTTCTGTAGCAACCAATGGTTGAAAATCATGGAGCGGAAGGAAACCATAAGCTGCAAGAAAATGTCCTCCTAACATGATAGCAGGAGCTTGGGCCTCCTCCGGGGTTTGAGGTTCCTTACTCCCGAGAAAGATACCAAAAATACCATCAAATGCCTCAAAATAATAAATCAAAGCATCAGCTTCGTTAGCCCTTACTGTGTTAGGAATTCTATTGTAAAATCTAGAAAAACGAGCTTTAAATTGGAAAACAGTTTCACTTTCAAGCTTTTTAATAATTGAAAAAACTGTGAATAAGAAGAAAATGTCTTGTGTATTCACMCATCTCTCAATGAACTTCTTTCGAAAGGAATCCCATCTGTCAATGGAGGCATCAAGAAGGGACTTGTACCATGTTCGTGCCTCCCCCTAGAGGTTCGACACAAACATCCTCATCACCACATCCTCATGTTCCACRTCAAAATCCTCCACCACTGTTAAAAAATCAGCCAAGTGATCCTCAGTCGATACTCCAAACTTCCCCGCGGAACGAGGTAAGTGTTTAAGATAGGCACCTGCATGTAAGTCATGAGAATAATCTGGAAATGCAACAAAACTCAGTGAGTCAAAAGTAGAGAATCTCCACCTTATTGGTGGCCTCACAGCTACAGCCATATTGTTAATTTGAGATAGAAACAAGCACAGCTGCTACCCTACTACTAGCTCGAGATGAAAATAAGACCAAAGATGAAGATGTCGAAGTTACACTCACCATAGTGCTCGTCGGAAAGAACTTACCAAAGAATATGGTCTCGTTCTGAAAAAAAATGTGTAGGGTTTGCTCCAGCTTGAAACTAGACCTTGTGAAGGAATCAAAACTGAAAGATCTTCTTGGGTAAGTCCCTTGTGGAGTCGTCCCTTTATCCTAGGGAATCGCCAGGTGAGTAGAAAGAAAGTATAGCAATCAAATAAAAACTCACCAATGTCGTTGTTACCAAGGCTTGCGTTCCCCGGCAACGGCGCCAATTTGTAGCACACTTTTCCACCCTCAAATCAGATCTGAAATAAGGGTAAAATCAGCGATGGAAAATGCCTAATTCAAAGAGAGAATGCCCCAAATTGTCATGAGCAAGCCTCCTCTCCGTTTGGGTTGGTCCATGCCAACCTCAGGGGGGAGTCCCTAGGTACCGGGCTGCTGATTTGAGTCTGATTTTCTGCAAAAAAACACACAAAAACAGCAGCAAAATTGTTTTACACAGCGTGTAAACACACCACCAAAGCATTAGGAAAAGGTAGTTTTGAATCACTTGGAGGGATACTGCAGTGTTAGCGTGAGAAAGATGAAAGAAATAAGGAAAGAAACCACTTAAAAGATAGATGAATATCACAATAAATGGTATGAAATACTAATCAATTTGCAAGAGTAAGAACATAATACCGACAAGCAAGAAAGTTCGACAAAAACACAATATTTCTTTATTAAAGGGTTGATTGTGCCACAATAGAGAAGTTCAAAACCGGTACAATGATTATCCTTGCTCAAAGAGAGAGTAGCTAGACTAGAAGAGAATGAGAAATGAGAGAGAGTATCTGTAAGCTGCTGCTACAAAAATCCGACCATAAACCAATGTAGAGACCTCCAATATATAGCCAATGGGGGCGCACTTTACCAAGAGAGAGACCAAGGAGGCACATAAGAGATGGAGAGGGAATAAGAAAGTGCATGAGGGAAGGAGTGATAGTGAGGATTCATGCAAATGAGAGGAGTGGAGTGGTTTGAGTGAGTGAGTGAGGGAAAGAGGAGATGTGCATGCCAAGAGGAATGTGCCCTAAAATATAGGAAGAGGCTCACTTGGGAGTGGGGGAACCACAAATAGAACCCCACGTGTGCGAGAGTGAAGCTAAAGGAGGCGCTTTAGTGGAGGAAAAAGCTAGGAAATGGGAGTGATAAAAGCTAGATGGTGTATGAATGGAAAGGAGAGGGAGTAAAGACCAAGGAATGTGCCACACGTGTGGTAGAAGAGAGGAAGAGAGAGCACATTCTAGGAAGAGGAAATAGACAATGAGAGAAGAGGGATACACTTAGGTGTTTTAAGAAGGGTTTAGGCACATGGAGGAGGGAAAAAGCAATCAAACGCATGTTCAAACGCTAAAATTGGCCAAGATATGCATGCGCTAGCCAAGGAGGGAGTATGCACCCTATTTTTTAGGAATTTAGTGTTTAAGAGGAATTAAAAGGGAATTAATGAAATTAATTTGCATGGAAAGTGAGTTAATGACGAGTGAGAGAAGATTAGTGAGTTATTTAAGCCTTGATTGGCTCAATCACCTCCATGAGACTGCCACCTCATCCACACGCCCCCTTAATTAAATAATTCTTCACTTTAATGCTTTTATCCTTAGAAAGTGTGCCCCCTCATTAAATGATGCCAAGTAGATGCCACATGTCACACTGAATCACCACCACTTCTCAAAATTTGACCCTGCCACTTCACCTTTGGAGGCGACCACCCCTGCTATTAATAGAAACTACTAAAAATAGGGTTTGGCTCCTTAAAAATAGGAAATTGTTAAAAACGTTCAGGATGACTAGGAGACCACAGCCATGAGTCATATGTCTAAAAATAGACATTGCTAAAATAGAATCCTGCCGCATGTCAATGATATCATACTCATCAGATTCAATTTTTCGTGAGGATTCCAAATATGAGATCAAAATTGACACGCGAGCCCTAGTTCTCCACTTGCTAAAAATAGAAAGTACTTGCATGATCCTAGAAAAAATGCCATCGGGCTCAATATCATGCGAGGACCATCTCTATATGCTCAAAACAGTCAAATGAGTCTCCAGTCAATGTCTCCTAAAAAGTAGGGTCACCTGCTATATATAGAAATCTCTCTCAAATCCATATGAAACAGTGCTAACTCTATTTTTGAAACAAAAACAACCATATACCAGTCTTGTACCTGTCTCTAATGGGAACCAACCTCTGGCTCACACAAGTGCTAAAAATTTTGGAAAACCTCTGAATGTCAGCCAAATAATGCATCCTGGCTCTTAACCCTCAAGATTTTCAAGGGTGAAAATCTAGGGGTTAACAGAGACTCCATGCTTGTGATAAAATGTTTGAACGGCAAACAAACTCTACACACATATACTCTGCAACCATTGTTTGACGACATCAGGAGACTCCTCTCATCCTTCTCTCATTTTCCCTTTTCACGTGTTTACAAGATCTGGAATAAAGAAGCGGACATGCTATCAAAAGTTGGATTGGCATTGGACCAAGGAAGCTGGAAAATCTGGGAAAAGAGCCCACTGACTCCTAAAAATTTCTTCACGACCCTTGGACCCATATCTGACTAATAAAAATCTGATTACAGGGCTCTGAAGTGCACATCTGGATCTAAAGGACATGTTGCCTCCATGGCACAAATGTTATGATAAGGTCTTGAGATCCTTAAATTTAATTGTTCCATTACTTTCTTAGTCATAACATTTGAACTTGCTCCTGAGTCAAGCATGCAATTGTGAAGAATATAATCATTCATTAGCAAAGAAAGGTAAAAAGGTCTATTCTTTTCATTTCCCCTATCCATATTCTGCAAAATAACAGGTGCATCCTGGTAAGCTATTGCTGGTGGAATGTCAACATTGTTCTGAGAAGAATTTTCTATAGCTTTGAGTAGTTTCTCCCTCTGAGATGGAATCTTCATTATTTCTGACACAGGTACCAACATATTTGCATTATTTAGCCACCGTCCTAAGTCAATATTTAAATCTGAACTTGTGTGAACCATTGTTTTAGGAGGAGGAAGCATTCCTAAAATACTTCCTTGAGGCCTATCCTGATTATTGTTTCCATTCCTTTGATAAGTAGGGCCCTCTATATCTAGCCATTTCTGACACTTGTTGTGGAGTAGGCTTAGGACCAAACTTTTATGTTGCCTTATCCACCACAACATTATTCATGCAACTTACTCCCTCACTATGCTCCATCAAATCCATCCATTCATACATGCCAACATTATACTCGTGACCAAACATATTTACTTGTTCATTTTCTGGTCTATAAGGTCCCATTTCACGACAAACTTGAAGAAAGACTTGGCAAGTGGATTCCTCATGAAATTGTCCACAAAGTCTACAATAAGGAATGGCTTGGTGATCAACCAAGTTAGTGGATTCGAATGGATTTGGTGGTCTTTGATCTTGAGGAGGAGGTCTCTTTGGCCATTTATCATTTAGCCTATGTTGGGGCTTACTAGATTGAGCCCTTTCCATGGTTATCAACCTGTTTTGCACGGCATTCAATTGATTAGCATGCTCTCTCATTTGATTGGCTTGGTTAATCTCCATTTGTTTAATCTGGTTAGCATGATTAACTTCCATCTACTTAATTAATTAAGTAAGTTTCTTAATGCCATCATTGGAAAACCCTTGATTTTCAATTTTCTTTTTCTTCTCCTCATAAGGTTGGGAAGAAGTTCCTCTAGAAAAACCAAGAATATTAGACTTCTTATCATCCTGCATATTTTTATCTATCCTTACTACACAGTTTTGTGCCTCCACAAGAGTTTGTGGATCCTTATCCCTTAGTTGATATCTGATCTCTCCCTCAAAATCTTCCATGTAATGAATTAATATTGATGTTGGAGGAGGCTTGATAGATGTAGGGAGACTTTTAACCAAGTAATTAAACTTTTTGTTGAATTCCTCCATGGTTTCATTTTCTTTTTTTTGACTTGTGCTAAGGGCAGCTAGTAAAAATCTGTTCTCTTTCAAATCACCCCACCTTTCTCTAAAAGCTTGAAAAATTTCGGCTAGGGTGCTAAACTTGTTTGGATCCTGATCTGAAAACCATTCAGCAGCATCCCCCTCTAAAGAGTACACAAATAGAGTCATCTTCACATCTTCTTCATCATGCCCATGACACCACTTCAAGATACATAAGTCAAAGTTCAGAATGTGAGCATGGGCATTAACAGCATTGTTTCCCTGAAAAGAAGGCAACTTCTCAATAGCTTTGTTAGGAATTGCGTGAGGAGCACCTTGAATTGCTGCAAAATTCAAAGGCCTTAGTAAAGTACTCATGATTAAGTTAGGATTAGTTGTTGTAGTATCAACAATTGGTTGATTATTTTGTTCAAACAAGAATTGGATATCAGAGACTGCTTCTTCCCCAAGACTTTCAAGTAGCCTACGAGGAGCAAGGCGGTTTAGTCTCCTCCTATAAATCTTTTCAGGTTCAGGAAAAGAGTAAACCAATCCTTGTGAAGTGCTCCTAGCAGTATACTTCAAAGAATTTTCAAATGGAGTCGCCACTTGTAGAGTAAGCAAACAATGAAAAACCAACCCAAGTTAAAAAAAATTAGGGAGAAAATTTATTACGTAGTTTTAAAAGAATAAATTAAGTTAAGTCGTTTAGACCAAGGATAAAAGACTTATCCCCAGCGACGGCGCCAAAGATGTTGCCGTCCTTATACACACTTGCAAACGTGGAAAAGTCTCAATCCACTTAGTGTGTCCTTGGAAGCAGAATGCCTAAATCCAAACCCATTGTCACCTCGATTTGGATTTATTCTGTCTAGGCTTACTCCTAGGGAAGCCAAGGGGGGTAGACCCTAGTTACTATGTGAATTATTAGATAAGTTCTAGGAAATAATTTTAGTTTGTTAAAGCTAAGGGGGAGCTAGCCTATATGAGAGGCAACAATGCAATGCAAACCTTTAATGAAAAGCAGCCCTTTCCCTAAGTCAACTATGACTAGTGCCTAAGGTTGGGCAATGGGGTCAATTAAGTTGGGGGAGATTGGGTTCAATTATCAGACGTTGACCATGAGCTTCAGAGACGCCAGTGGATCGAGAGTTGTGCTGAGAGGCATGTCTACAGGGGCACCTCGAGCAGTATCGGCAAAGAGGATGGAGCGGATATTTCGTCATGGTGATGTGGCTTACGTAGCAGAGCGTTTGATCACCACGCGAAAGGACTCAGAGGATAGGGAGCAGTACCATCCACAGATCAGAAAGCTTTTGGGATGTTATGAGCCAGTATTTGGGCCAATACCACCAGGGAGACCGCCAGACAGGGGTTTTGAGCACATGATCGAGTTAGAGGCAGGGGCTACACCAGTGATTACAGCACCCTATAGGCACCCCAAGAAATTTAAGGACGAAATTGAGAAAGCAATCAAAGAATTGCTCGCTATGGGGCACATCAGGCCCAGCATGAGTCCTTTTGCATTTGCAGTCGTCCTGGTACTGAAGAAGGATGGCATGTTACGGATGTGCATCGATTACAGAGCGCTCAACAAGAAAACGATCAAGAATCGTTACCCCATTCCACGCATAGATGAGTTGATGGATGAGTTACATGGGGCAGTCTTCTTCACGAAGATTGATCTACGCTCAGGATACCATCAGATCAGCATCAGGGAGCAGGACATTGAGAAGACAGCGTTCCGATGCCATTTCGGACACTTTAAGTTCTTGGTCATGCCGTTTGGACTGACCAACGCACTAGCCACTTTCCAGTCTTGCATGAACCATATCTTTAGAGGACAGTTAAGGAAGTACCTTCTGGTATTCTTCGACGATATATTGATCTACAGCAAGACATGGGATGAGCATTTAGCACATTTGGGGAAGGTCTTGGATATTATGCAGGCGCAGTCTTTATATGCCAAGGAATCCAAATGTGAATTTGGAATGAGGGAACTATTGTACTTGGGGCATATCATCAGTGGGCAGAGACTACAGGTTCACCAGGAAAAGATCAGGGCCATTGTGGATAGTAAAATCAAACATGCATTATGGGCCCACAGAATAACAAAGAAAGCAGCTACTGGAAAGAGTCTGTTTGAGCTAGTATATGGATTGGAGGCTAGGTTGTCAATACACTTTAGACTTCCTACTTATGGATCGGTTGAGGGCACTTTAGCAGAGCAGGATGCAGTTCAGAACAGGGTCAATCAAATTATTGAATTAGATGAAATCAGACGAAAGGCTTATGATCAGAATTGTAGAAATCAGAACAAGGTTAAGAAAGCTTTTGACAAGTCAGCCAGACACGGGGACTTCATTGTGGGTGATACAGTTTTACTATGGGATAAAGGCAGAGAGAAACCTGGAAAGCACGGCAAGTTTGGCAGTTTATGGCTAGGGCCATATTTGATCAGGGAAGTAGCAGGGTCAAATTCTTTTCATCTCAGCCATTTGGATGGTGAGCCCATCAACATCCCGAGGAATGGGCAACAACTCAAGCTCTTTTACAGATGACGGGGCAACTTGGTGTCTGAATGGACACCCTCTGTAACGTATCTCTAACCTTTCTCCTTGTATTTCAATTTTGTATTATTTCATTCATTATGTAAATATGTACTTAGAAATTTTTTCTGTACTATAGATTTCATTTGTTGTAAAATTATGATGTTGTACTTTAATTATTTCATTATGTAAATGTTGTATAGCATTCATTGATTTAATCATGTATAAATGTATTCTAATGTTGGTTATTGGTGTGCACTCCGGTGAGCACTCTGTTTTGTAGGTGATGGATTCTCGTATGCTCTTCGTCTCAAGTGAGAAGATCGAACACACGTCCCCATGTGGAGCCATATGTTGACCGCCTCTCCAACACAGGTTGTCAACTCATGTGCCATGAAGAGATGCAAATTTGTCGAAGACTTTGGTTCTACAGGGCAGTGTTTGGCCCCAGCACTTTATTTTGTAATTGGAATTTCCGCACCCCTGCGTGGGTTAATAATGTAATAGGTCCGCATGAGTCATGTTTAGGTCAGTTACCTTGGGATCAGTTCACTGGGAGAGTTCCTTTCACCGAGGGTTTTTTATCCTCAGGATACCAATTGGGCTTTAGCCTAGTTGATTTCCCTTGAGTTTTTCCCTCACACTTGCAATAAGTCCTCCAAAGTGGTGAACGGCATTCTAGTGGGCTTATGTTTTGGTAACTATTATAGGGAATCATTGTAAATGACCATGCAAGACATCTTAGAAAGTTTAGCGGAATTCCGTCGAGTCTAAGTTAAAAAAAAA
>ML777032.1:1505711-1535060 GCA_009831015.1 Picea engelmannii | reverse complement strand
ACCGGCACAGAGTTGAGCGCAGTTTTGAGGTAGGGGATTTGGTTTTTCTGAGATTACAGCCATACCGACAGTCCTCCTTGAAGAGGAGTGGAGTAGAGAAGTTGAAGCCGAAGTTCTACGGGCCATACAGAGTTATCAGGATGATAGGCGAGGTGGCATACAAGCTAGAGCTACCGGAAGGTAGCAAGATTCATAACGTCTTTCACGTCTCTTGCCTTAAAAAGGTTGTGGGACAACAGGTTAGCATTTCAGAGGAGTTGCCACCCTTGGATGAGGAGGGTCAGTTGGAGCTAGTGTCAGAGGAGGTACAAGAGCAGAGAGAGAGCAGATTGAGGAACAGGATCATGAGGGAGTGCTTGGTTAGATGGAGGGGTCTTTCAGTGGAGGATGCCACATGGGAGGGAGAGCATATCTTACAGCACCCAGGATTGATGTTGCTTGAGGACAAGAAATCTCGGGAAGGGAGGACTGTGATGTCCCGTTCCCAAGAGTAGGCCAGCAAGGAGTGACTTAGTAGTCTATATGTTCCCGTAGACTATAGTCAGGCACAAACAGGGAACAAGATGGAGAAATAAGGAGGAATCGATGGCTAAACGATGAATTAAGCCAAAATACTTAGGAAAAGTCACTTAAGCCTAAGTCAACGAAAATTTGAATGAAAAGGTGCTAAAGGGGGACTTAATTAATTAATTAATCACCTTAGGAAGAAAAGCGCCTAGCTTAAGTGAGGTCAACGGTGAATTAGATGGGGAAAGGTATAAAGGGAGGAATTTCACCTAATTCCTCATTATGCATTGTTATGATTTGATGTTGAGAGTTCCCAGAGGAGGAAGAGAGTCAACCTTACTGTTTTGTGGATTTCTGCAGAAAACCACCACCATTGATCGGTTTCGGTGTTGAGAGACACACCCTAGCCCATCGGAGATACCATCCAGGTATTTCACCTTACTTTTCAGGAGTATCCATTGCAGAGTGCGCAGCTCAACCAGTGAGGGCGCAAGTCAGTTTGAGGGTTTGGAGAGTTGCTTGAGATCCGAGTCCAAATTGCATTTTCCTTCCAACCCATTTGAGATCCAGTCGGAGCGCTTCTATTGAGCCATCTATCGTCGGATTTTGGCGGTGGAATCTTGCATATCCCCTCATCCAGCCATTTAGGGCGCAGCTCTTCTGAACAGACATTTGGGGTTGCATGCAGAGTATCAGAGCAGATCCGAGCAATTCCTTCCGACCCAGTTCCGCATTTGGCGAGACGATCGTTTTGAGCCATATAGCATCAGATTCCATTGGTGGAATCCTTTGGGGTGCACCCAGTGTCCCAGGAGGTGCGCAAATCCCCCAGGGGTCCAAATCCAGTGCCTCAAAGGCCAGATCTGAGATCCGGCACTCATCCATTTCAGTCTAGAGGCCAGGGTGCTTCTATTGGAGCAGTTTCCAGCGCATTCTGATGGTCTATTCTTCCGGACAAGTTTTCCAGCTAGTAGCGGTTACCGTACTTCTCCGAAATCGCATATTTTTACCGATCTATCTGTGCATGCATCAGATCTGCTATCATCTTCTGATCACGGGCATTTTTATGCTATTTATTTTTATTCCAGTGATGATCCATGAGATCTAGCTGACGTTTATATTCTATATTTCCAGTAGGCTATTGTATTTCCATGCTTGAACCGTATAATACATGATATTGGGCAGTTGTTGTTCTTTACTTCTGCATGCGTCCTTTATATGTTGTTAAAACCATAAATATGCAACATGCACATGCAATAACCAACATGCACATGCAATAACCCACATGCACATGCAATAACCATCAAGATCTCAAACATACAACTGAAACGCATCCAGAAACCCCCTAGTGTATCAGATCTGCAAGACAGAACAATAGATCAGTAGCAAATATCTTGATCAGCGGGATCAGGGATATTTCAACAATGACAAACAGAAATTTCAGCAAGAGTTGATGGAGAAACGTCTGGATTGGCTTTTGGATTCAGGAGCAGAAGACCCCAAGCAGAGGCGAAGTGAAGAGGAGCTACTCCAGGCTCTAATGGCTCCCAAATGGCCAGATTCGTCCCAGCATCCCTTTCCCTACAATTATCTTACAAAATAAGTTTTTATGGCCTACTACTTTTTGGTTTACACTGTCTTTGTATGGTCTGTTAGGTCGCAGGACCAGTCCTTTTGGTATAGTTATTTACTCAGGACATTTCATACTAGATCAAACTCTGTAATTCAGTATATATCTAGCTTCTACAGTATAATTTTTTGGAACTTCTACACATGGTGGTGGGGTTGGTTTCCTCTCATGGCAGCCTCAGCAACAGTGTCGATGATATACTTTGTAATTTCAGTTTATGAAAGTTAATTTAAAAGCTAGCTTACAAAAAACAAATGCATGTATGTTGAAAGGTTATCCCGTAGTTTGTGAAACAACATAAGAAAATTGTTAAGGATACTTTTTTTAATAGCCCCTAAAATATCAAGTAGGATACATGTGTTGGATCACTCCACCTGTTAAAGTGAATTCAATTCTGCCTTCAATTAAAGGAAGATTCCAAGAGCAAAGCATTTTGGGAGCGTTTTTTATATGATACATATTTTAATATATTTTGATGCTTATATATATAAACATGCAAAATGTCGAATCAACTGCAAAAAATATGAAAACATAGATTTAAGATCATTTAACAATTGGATTAGTGATAAGCATTAAAGCATCAACCATTTAGTGCACATATAACATCAATCATATAAATTTGTCATCAACAAATTGCAACAGACAACATCAACCACAAAATGAAATAGACTCTAGAGCATCATATTCATTACCAAAGAGTTGTAAGATTCAATCAATAGTTCAAACTTCAAAGGTAAACTGTCATATAATGTTCATTGTTTACAAAATAAGCCATAATAAAGACAGTACTAAGTTTTAGAGACTACTTCTAAACAAGAAAAAAAAAGAGATCTAGTGTAAATTATTATGCACTAAGCTTTCCTTTTGCCACGAGAATCTTCTAGTTTCTTTTCCCGTGATCTATGAAGAAGAGGAGTAGGAGTAGGTGGAAGTGTTTGTGGAACACAACCAATAGCTGAATGGCCCCCACGTAACGCTGGATGTTGTGAAGATAAAGGCAAAACTGTTGCATCTGGAAACCTGCTAGTCGAATGGGGTGGCATATCTACTCTAGGAATATGATCACCATCATGGTCACCAAAAGTTCAGATTCCAAGTGCTCTAAAACCATGGCTCAATCCTCCAAATTAGACTCCTATGGATTGTTGTCCCAAGTCACATCTCTTTTATAATTATCATTCTTCGTTGCATCACAATAATGGGAGAACAACCTCAAGTTATAATGCACGTAAACCAAGCTTTCTGCCTGATCTACATTCAAGTCGTTTCTCTTTATGATGTGGATGAAGCTATAGATGCTCCAAAACCTCTCTACAAAATAAGTGTTAACCACCTAAGAAAGCATCGTCAACGCCAATTTATGCAGATATGCGTTAGAGGAGCCATACATATTCCACCATTCGATAGAACTAAACCTATCTTGATCTTTGGTTGCATGCAAGTTACCAAAGACTCCATGCTAACTAATGTACTTGCTCAATTCACTTCGTACTTGAGAACTCCTCTTCCTCAGGTACCAACTTGTCTAATGCAAGCATAAACCCATTTTGCACCTCTAGATCTATGTGTCGTTTTCTCCTAACCCCACCCCCAAGTGTTGGTTGGGCCCACCAAGATAGAGAATAATATTTTGGTATAAGGACATATGCTAGGTCATGCAGTGGAACATTCAAATTATCCCACCTTTTGACCACATGTTTATGGATATGATCATACAAGATTGCATCCCTCAACTCAACAATGTATTTGATTTGGCCTAGCATGATGTCCATCTGCTCATACACCTCCCAAATCACCGACCTCTACAAACCAAATTATACTGTAAATGGATTTGGTGAACTACAAAATATACCTAACCTATTGCCAAAACTGACCATCAAGCACCGTGTCCTCCACCTCCTGAAATTCATGTCCATCAGATGTGGATGTAGCCCCGTCTTTTAGGTCCTACCATGAATCACTTGAGACCATATTAGCCAATACCTCTCTTACCTTCAAAAGGCACCTAAAGGTGAGATAATAGCTAGCAAATCTAGTCTTTGCAATCTTTAGTAACTCCAACTTTGAGTGATTGCGAAAAAATGAAGTGGGTCAGGGTTTGATTAGTAATAAATATTATCATTTCTTCCCTCTCTTGTACAAAGCACCAATCCATCTATAATCATGGTCATTCATTTTAATAATATCATGCATCAAAAAGTCCATTATGTGAACCAAACACCCTGACCAAAATATATTGGGGTATATATCCTCAATGATCGCTCTTGTTTCCTTACAATTAGCAGCATTATCAGTGATGACTTGAATGACATTGTAAGGCCCAATTTCTTGAATGGTTTTAATCAAGGCTTCTACAATATTAATATCGGTCTTGTAGTGATCTGAGTATTCATGGGATGAAAGGAAGACCGCACCACTAGCAGACACACTAAGAATATTTATCAATGGCCTACCTTTAACATTTGTCCAACCATCAGATATAATCGATGCCCCATAACGGTTCCAAGCATTTGTAATTTTTCCTAGAGTACCATGGATTTTGGCTCTTTCCTTGTCAAGTCCCAAGGTTCCATCTTGTCATGCCTGGGCTCTTGTATCCTCTAGGGGCACCATTGATGGCATGTACCATTTCATGCCAATAGGGTGAGCAAAGAACATTGAATGGTACACCACATTTTTGCATCCACATCATCCCTACAACCTTGGTCAAGGAAATATGATATTGTTCTACGCCCTGAATGTGAAAGCGAGAATCCACTAACATGGGGGTATGGGGATCGACCACTGAACATTCTTTGTGAACCATCATGTTCAACCCTTGATTTTTTGGATTTGTTTTGTGCTACCTCCTCTTCCTTTTGGTATTTGATTATGTCTTTGGATGGCACTTGCACATACATTTTGACTCTTGTAATCTTACCTTCATCCCATGGCATAATCCCACATAGATGCTTTCTCACACAAGTATAGGAACATGTGTAAGTTTTATGATAATGTAGGCATGTAAATTTTGTGGTTACACCCCCTTTCCATCCCCCAAGCCACATACTTCCACAAGGGTGTTAAGATCTCTTTGGGTTTTGTGCATCGTCACTATCATTTTCATTTTCATCAACCCCTTCCATTTCTTCCTCCTCTCCATGGTATGTGTTGTCTACTTCTATTTCTTTCTCACTATCATGGATATTTCAACGTCCTCCAGCTCCCAACACCACCATCATAATAAAAAATGGAACCAAAAGGATATACCACATTGACATACCCATCATGCATGTTGAATCTTGATAATAACTTGTTGCCTGCAATAGAATATAGGGGGGAAATGGAAAAGAGTAGGAGAAGAAAACATTCAAATACTCAACATAGCATAATATACTAGTTTACAACACATGGGAAAAAAAATTTTAAAAAAACAAGAATGGGCTTTAGAGCCTACCCCTTTAGCTCTCCAATGGCGGTTGACTATGACTAAGGCAGCCTTCAATCTCCCTTCCAAGATCTCCTATCTCCCTATGGCAGCCTTCAATCTTCCTTCCAAACTCTCCAATCTCCCTATAGCAGCCTTCAATCTCCCTTCAATCTCCTCAAGAACTAGCAAGAAGCCCACTCAAAACCCTCCTAGCAAAGATGAGTGAAATGAGAAATAGAATGAGAGAAAAATGGAGTGAGTGAGTGTTTTAATCCTAACAAACCCTAGCCATGCCTTTTGAAACCATTTGGAACCTTGACTTGGTTCCCAAACACCAAAAAAGATTGTTAATTTCGCCTCATCGTACGAGAGCGTTGATGAAGCGGTTTTTTTTACTCCCAGGAGCACTCGAGGAGCGCTCCCAAAATTGGCAAGGAGCGTATTTATTTTGAAGGGACCGCTCTCCCAAAAAACACTCCCTTCTAGGAGCATTTAGGAAGCGTGCTCCCAAGGGCGCTTCTTGGACGCTCCCTCTGGGAGCGTGCTTCGAGAGCCAATATGGGGGGGTGCTCCCCTCGAGCATAGGTCATTAGTATTAAGTGATGGTAGTTTGATAACATAGGTAGCCCAACTACCTAATGTATGGAATATGAGGTGATCTACCTCATTGTACAAAATGACTCCATTGAATAAAAATATGTATTCTACATCTCTCCTGTATATTGGGTATTCATTTTTCAACAATTATGCACCCTTGTAAAATCCTATAGTGGATGTCTTAACACAACTAATAAGTTTGGCCTCCTTTCCCCAATTGTTATTGGATTCCATAGTTATTACCAATGTCACATGGATAGGGTTTCGTTTCAAATTGCCACATGTCGTAATTATTGGTATTATTTGTACATGTGGCCACAACCATCTCATATTGTGTCTTTGATGCATTTGGTTAGGCATTAATTATGGTTAATGCCATCATTTATTGTAATACAAGGTTATGGTTAAGGCTGACCTAGTCAACTCTAATATGTAGACTCAATAACACCTTATTTTCCCAATTGTTGTTGGATTCCATAGTTATTGCCAATGTCACATGGTTAGGGTTCAAGTTAGGGTTTGGTTCGAATTTGGCAACAATGAAATTCGGATAAAATTTGCCATCTGTTGGAATTAGGTACAATTTGTACAAGTAGCCCCAACCATCTCATATTGTGTCATTAATGCCTTTGGTTAGGCATTAATTATGGCTAAGGCCATCGTTTATAGCGATATTAGGTTATGGTTAAGACCGACCAAGTCAACTCTAATATGTAGGCTCAATAACCCTCTTAGGGAGTGTGCCCTATTTATGTGGGCTCATAACCCCTCTTGGGAGGATGCCCTACTTGAGTTGTGTATATATACACAACTTACACCTCATTTGTATATCATCATTTTTTATCATTGACCTAAGGCTCTCTAATACAACTGTTTTAAGCCAACTGACTTTACATCTTTCGCATTCTCTTGTGGTTGGCATATTTTCTTTTTTATGTGCATGTGTGCATCTCATGTATAGCACTCATGCTTGGGCATCTCTCTCTCTCTCTCTCTAGCAGACTTTGGTTCATCCCTACCACACTTCTTTAGTGCTAGTTTTTTCTCTTTTACTGCAAGTTTTTGGGTTGGCGTTTTGGCTCCATTCGATCCCCTCTTTCTGTTCGTGATCTAAACATGGTATCAGAGTGGGTATGAGCCTTCCCTACTCATTTTGTTGTGGTTTTTAGGGTTTTATCTTGGCTGTTCATGCTAATATTTCAGTGATCATACTTGGCATGCAAAACAAACCCTGACCAAAAAAATATCGGTGTTGTTTCAATGTGTTTCGTTGGCTGGAAAGGCACTTTATTAGGGTTGTTTGTGCTCGTTTTCTGCACTAATTACAGAGTTTTTGTCCATTGAGATTGGCGCACCTGGCATTAGGGTTTACTTGCTGATTTATTTCAGCATTTTTATAGCAGTTGTTCTAGGGCTATGGGCTTGTAGCATCACTATGCAGAACTAGGGTTTCGAACCTGATTTTTCAACAGCAATTTTTTGGATATTATTTGGCTAGTGGCATTTCCCTAGCAGCTGCAAAACTATGGTTTCCAAATCTTCCGGAGAATTTTTGCTAGAAGCATTCCCCTAAGGGTTGCGTATCTGCTATTAATCAGATCATCTTTTGTTTAGGGTTTCCTAGGGTTTTAACCCACCTACAAGGGCTCATTACAGTGATTGATACAGAAGTTTGCTTGGATTGTCTCTTTTCAGGGCTACTTTCAGCATGTGGTCCAAAGTTTTCTCACAATCACTTACGGGGATGTGGGTTCAAATCTCTTATTTTAAGGTTTTATCCTCGTTGCCCCTCATGTTGCATGAGAGGTAAACTTGTGATTTTAATCACATGACAGGATTTGTGCCAATTGGTATGATGATTCTAGCCTTCCAAAGGTTGGAATGTTGGGATTTTGTTGCTTCAGTTGTACATCATACTCTTCATGGACCAACATCATGTGATCACCTAGTCATTTTCTAGTCACTTTCACTTTGTGTTGCATGGTTAGTTCATGAGTGTCCTCTAGCATGGTGATGTACTTACCTAGTGTTTTCCTAGTTCCATTCACGTTCCATGAGATTTCCATAATTTCACCTAGGTAATTTGTTTGTTGCAAGCATATCTTCACCTTTTGCCTAAGTGGAACCCACTTCACCCCTACATTTTCATCATACATCATCACTTTACCTATATAGTTTTGTGTATCACATCACATTCTTACCTTTAATCGAGGTAAAATTCACATTTACACTTACGTTTCATCTCATTCCATCTCCTAGAAGGCACATGGTATATCTTGCCTATAATTACTTAAGTTTTATACTATATTAACCCCTCATTTCTCATGTTTCCACTTTTTCCAATGTGAACACACCTCACTGGTTTGGGATACTTTAATTAAATCCTAAAACCTTAGGTTGAGTGCCTAATTATTAGCCTATTAATGTTCTAATGTTCTAATTCTTCATTAAGGCTAATTCCCTAAGTTAAATTGTTAATTTGTCACTAGGGGATATAACTTATGTCTATGTGGTACACACATGAGACTAGAAATCCAATTCGTTGAGCTTAAACATTAGCTGTGTTCACACGTGCCAGCTTATCCATGCTTCATCCTTATCCTTTGGCACACATTTTGAGGAGGTTGTTGAGACTTGAGTTGACTAGGGAGGATAACTATGCATGCATCCTAGGGTTTTGACCCTCCACCTCACCCATCCACCTCATCCACTCATCGTGAGCACACATCCCTAGGCCATTAGGTGGTGCACTCTGAAGAGAACTGAGGTACTATCAGGCTGCTAAATCCGATCTGTCTTTGACCAGATTTTAGCTCTAAATTTGAACTTCCAAAACTGTCCTTTGCTGCCTTTTAGGACAGCAAACAATTAGGTAACTTTCTGCTGATAATTTTCATTGGTTATGTGTTGTTTGAGGTGCCCTTACAAGTGTTTTGACATTCCAATGTTAGCACATGCAATAATACTCAAAAACATAACACTCATCGGATCTTTACAACTCTAAAATGCTGATCTAACAATTCTAAGCATGCATGAAATTGACACATAAGTTTTTGGTCAACATGACATTGGAAAAACCCCCATGGGGAAAACCAATTTGGAGTAGATGTATATAGAAGGCCTCAAAGCAAAATGTACAACACGGAAAACATATACAAGTGAACTTGGTACAATAGCAACCCTTCTCGGATGCCTTAGAGTCCCTTGAAGATGTTCCTGCTAGCCTCTTGAAGCTAGGCGCCCTTTGCCTTGGTGCGCCCCTCTTCCTTAGCTAACCCTTGGACCTCTTTCCCTGTGCCTTTGCCTTTGCCTTTGAGATGCCTTGCCTTTGCCTTTGCCCACTTGAACTTTGTGAAACCCTTGCCCTCTTTCCTTGAACTTGGTGCCCTCTACACAAGTGCGCCCTCCTCTTTGGCTTGGTGCGCACCTAGCCTTAGTGCGCCCCTCCTCCTCCATGACTCCTCTCATGAATATAGTGCGCCCTCCTCGAGGCTTTGCACCTCTCCTCCTCCAAGTGCACCCTCAAGCTAGATAAGTGCCTCTCCTCATGTGAGTGCCTCCAACTCCATGGAAGCACCTTCCTCCATGCTATGCGCCTTCCTCACCTCAAGTAGCAAGTGACCTCTACCTCATGCACCCTCCTCTCCTCAAGAAATGCACCCAAGTGCTCTTCTCCTTCTCCTCTCCTCTCAAATCTCTCAAGTGAAGAATGAATCTCATCTTTGCCCTCTTCCCTCCTTTAGCCTATCTTTGGCCAAACCCTAAAAGATCAATGACCTAGATCCAATCTAGCCATGTCTAATCAATGGGTGAGATTTAATCCAAAAATCTCACTTAAGAAACCCAATTTCCTTAGTTTGTTTTATGTCCTTTAACTCACCCACAAAGTGAATTAAATGTCACTTTAATGACTTAAGTGACATATTTCACTTTTGACTTAAACTCCTAAGTCAAAGTGAAATTAGAACATAAAGTAAAGTAATGAGGGTAATAGTCTCCCCCTTTGTGTTTAGAGACTCGCAAACACAAGGGGACCACTTTCCAAGGTACCCAAATCTCAACACACTCCACTATGAAGACCTACTTACTCTTTGTATGACCTTGTTCACACTTTGCACATATTTGGAAGTGACTAGTAACTAGTTTGACTTGGTCAAAGGAAGTCCACTTACACATTATTTGAGGAGATAACATGATTTTGATGTGGACCCATTTGCACAAATACCTAGGTCACATGATCTATGGTGGGATCTTCATGGTTGACTTGGTCAAAGTTGGTTGAAAATGCACAAATATCAAGGGCACACTAATCTCTTTGTTCAAGGGTACATGCATGCATGAATATTTTATTATGGTGGTGGTTGTTATGCGGAAACATGGCATTCCTTCCAAGGGCGCACTAAAGGAAGGAATATTTTATTGTTTCAACCAGTGTTGCACTTATCGCGATAATATCAAAATTATTGCAATATTATCGCCAAACCAAACCTCGACAATAATATCACCGAAATTAATCGCAATAATTCCGATAAATTGAAATTATCGCGATAATTTGAGTAAATATCGCGAAACGATCGAAATTATCACCCTACGCCTTTTCCATCTGGTTTTTTCAACTTTAAATTCCGATTTTTGGTTTTATTCTCTCATTTTGCAAACAGTGGTTAGGGGGACTGAGCTCTAAGGGTATTGTGATCATTTTCCATCAAGCAAACAAGGGGAAATCCATAGTTTTCATTGCCATCAACTAAGCATTTGTGGAGTGGGGATCTACTCTAATCTACCATATCCATTGGACCAGGTATGTAAAAAAAAGTATGCCCTCGTTTTCTTTGTTTTTCAAGATTTAGTATAGGGTTTGCAATGTCCATTAGATATACCTCATTTTTCCCCTTTTTAATGGAGGATTTAACACTTATGTAGCTATGGTATTTTAATTGTAGCATTCTTGAAGTTTTTTGTGGATTTGGATTCTAAATTTCCCCCATTTTTTTGTCCCATAGGTTTACAAATTTAATTAGTGATCCACACATTTCAAAATGCCAAAGCCATTGGACACAATGTGGGAGTATGGTCTACCTTATGATGGCCATAATAGAATGAGGTGGAATTGCAAGTTATGTGGAATGGAAATGTTTGGCGGAATCAGCCGCTTGAAATACCACCTTGCCAAAATCCCAGGGAATGAAGTGGAGATTCGTTCATCATCTACCCCGGAAATTGTTCACATTGCAAATCAATCCATTTTTGCAATGAGTAGGAAGAGAGATCAAAGGAAAGAAATGAGGCTTGAGCTTGCAAATAGATCTGCGGGCATCTCAAGAGTGGGGGAAAGCCAATCTTTGAGCTCACATTCCACAATGCCTAGCCCCTTAGCATCCTCACCTTTTTTTGTGTCGAGGTCAATGCCTATGGGGCAACCTTCTATTCGATCGAGAGTGAAAACAAAGGAGAAGGAGGAGGTCAACAAGATTGTGGCAAGATATTTTCTATGGAGTGACATACCATTCAACATTGCCAAGAATCCATTCTACCACTCCATGTTTGAAGTTGTTGCTATTGTTGGTCCAAGATACAAGGGCCCTTCTTATAATGACTTGAGAGGGCCTCTCCTTCAAGGGGAAAAGGTTGAATGCACAAAGAGATTAGGTGAGTTGAGGGAATCATGGGAGATCACAGGATGCACAGTTATGTCAGACGGTTGGACAGATGGGAAGGGCAGATCCATTCTCAACTTCTCGGTTAATTGTCCCACGGGGACAATGTTTATCAAATCTATTGATGCATCTGCATATGTTAAAGATGCATAGTTATTATGTGAGTTGTTGGATAACTTCATCCAGGAGATAGGCTCGTAGTATGTTGTCCAAGTCATTACGGACAATGCTACCAATTATGGTGTTGCTAGCAAGTTGTTCATAGAGAGTTATCGAAGACTATATTGGACTCCTTGTGCTGCCCATTGCATTGATTTGATGCTAGAGGACATGGGAAAAATTCCTTGGATCAAGGAAATTGTTTGGTCAACTCGGAGTGTTACAAAATATGTGTGTGTGTGTGTTCTTACACTCATGAGACAGTTCACAGGGAACAAAGAGAGTCGGTTCATCCCGCTATCACGCATTTCACGACTAGCTTCATTTCTCTTCAGTCTCTCCCCAATTCTATGTTCGAGTGGCAGAGGATGTTTCTGTTAGATGAGTGGAATGCTTCTGTCTATAGCACTAAAGTGGATGAGCAATCCATAGCCCAACTTGTGAGACACAATCAGAGGTTTTGGATGGGAGTGTAGGAGTTGTGTGTTGTCAGTGAACCTTTGGTAAAGGTTCTTCGCTTGGCTGATGGTGAGAAGCCCGCAATGGGCTACTTGTATGAGGCCATGGATAGGGCCAAGGAAGCTATCCATCGATACTAAGAGGACAAGGGGGAAGAAAGATTCACTAGACGAGCGGAGATATGGAGTGTGATTGATAAGCGTTGGAACAACAGTCTCCATCGTCTGATTCATGCAGCAGGACTCTACCTCAACCTCGCATACTCTTATGCAAGTGGATCTAGGTTTGATGCAGAGGTTATGGATGGATTTTTCCAATGTGTTCAGAGGATGGTGTTGACTCCTGCTAAACACTCGGAGATTTCCAAACAAATTGAGATATATAAGCTGAGTGTTGGGACATTGTAATGTTCCCAAGCCAAATTTTTGCTTGGGGACAAGATTGTTTAACTATTTATTGGTTGCTTAGTTGTGTGTTTGCAGGTTCATGAAGTTGCGCATTAGGATTTGTGTTTATGAGATCAAAGCATGAAGACATAGATCTGAACATATAGCATAAGAAAATGGCAAGATACAACAAGAAACACCAATATGGAACCAATAGCTCAGATCTGACCTTTATTTAGATAATAGAGAGATCTCGATACAATAGATCTACAGATCTGGAAGAATACCATAATAAAGTCCAAGCTGGAATAATAGCTGCTACAAAATGCCCAAGACTGAAGATGGTGTTGACTCCTGCTAAACACTCGGAGATTTCCAAACAAATTGAGATATATAAGCCGAGTGTTGGGACATTGTAATGTTCCCAAGCCAAATTTTTGCTTGGGGACAAGATTGTTTAACTATTTATTGGTTGCTTAATTGTGTGTTTGCAAGTTTACTTCATGAAGTTGCGCATTAGGGTTTGTGTTTATGAGATCAAAGCATGAAGACATAGATTTGAACATATAGCATAAGGAAATGGCAAGATACAACAAGAAACATCAATATGGAAACAATAGCTCAAATCTGACCTTTATTTAGATAATAGAGAGATCCCGATACAATAGATCTGCAGATCTAGAAGAATACCATAATAAAGTCCAAGCTGGAATAATAGCTGCTACAAAATGCCCAAGACTTAAGATAATAGCGTCCAAAGGCAATACAATAAATTGAGGAAAAGCACAAGATTGATTTCTTTCCCTCCAAGAGCTAGATCCAAACCCCCTAGTTGAGTTGTGCCCTTCTGGATAGCTGAATATACTCAATATTTCGGTCTCCCTCTTAGAGACCTCCAAATGCTATGAAAATGGCTGGAATAGTAAATCGAGGCAAGACAAACCCCCTAGTGAAGTCTCAAGATGAATGGTGAAGATCTGATCCTCCACTGGATGAAACCTCTAACTGAGTTGCGCCCTCCTGGATGGCTAAAGAGACTCAATATTTTGGCCTCCCTCCTAGAGACCTCCAAATGCTACCAAAATGGCTGGAACTGTAGATCAGGGCAAGACAAACGCCCATGGTGGAGCCTCAAGCTAAATAATGAAGGTCTGACCCTCCAAATGGATGAAACCCTCCTTCTCTCCAACTCGTGCCAAGCTCTGATAAATCAGATGACAACTAAACCTCCTCCAAAATAGGCTAGAAATGATGGCCTAGGCCATACAGAGAAAACCCAGAAGTCTTTATGCCCAAAATCCTTCTCCTCCTAGATCGAACTCTTCTCCTTCAAATGGTGCACCCTCCTGCTGGAAACCCCCTTAGGTTGCACACTGTCTCTTCCTTTGTTGATAGATGGAACCTATATCTGTTGTAGAATGGTGTGGGAGGAGTATTGTAATGTTCCCGAGCCAAATTTTTTGCTCAGAACACTAACTGTTGACTGTTTGTTATGTATTTGCAGGTTTACTCATGAAGCTGTGCATTAAGGGTTTACTTGATGTGATTAAGCAATGGAATAATAGATTTGAAGCATATAATCATAAACAAGACAAGATACACAAAGAACACCAGTAGAGGACCAATAATGTCAGATCTGACCTTTATTTAGATAGTAGGAGATCCTTTACACAAGAGATCTGCAGATCTGGAAGAAAACCCCAATAATATCAAAATGGGTTGTCAGCCGATACAATAATAAGCAATACAAAGATAATAGCCTCCCAAAAGTTGTCTGAGAAGAGATCCAAGCCTCCAAAGGCTTCCAGCATGCAAGACAAGACTGAAGATAAGAGAACCCAATCAATATACTGCAGAACCCCTCAAACTGGTTGAGATGCGCACTACTCTAGCTGTTGATGAACCCTCAAGTTTCAGCCCTCCTCTTTCTGAGCTCCAAATACCTCCAAACTCTCCTAGAATGTAGATCGGGCTAGTAGAATCCATCAGGCCAAGTCTCAAGCTGAACGAAGAAGTTTTGCTCCTCCAACTGAGCAAACCCTCTACAGGTTTGCGCCCTCCTGGTTTGACTAAATCAATGAGATTTCGTTCTCCCCTCTAGGAGCCTCCAACTGCCACCAAAATCTCCAGGATAGTAGATCGAGCAAATACGAACAAGTTGATGAAATCTCAAGACAATCTGAGAAGATTTGGGCCAGTAACCAATGAAAACCACTTCTTGCAATGCGCCCCTCTCTCCTCCAACTTGTGCCAAGCTCCAGGAAATAAACTGCTAGGATAACCTCCTCCGGAATAGACCAGGATTGATGCTAGGGACCATACGAAAAAAACCCAGATGCTCCTTTGCCGAGAAGCCTCCTAGTTCCTCCAGATCAAGCCAAACTCCTCGAGATGGTGCACCCCCCTAGCTGGAAACCCCCTAAGTTGCGCACTAGCATGTTGTTGCCTCTAGATCGAACCCCTGCAACATTGTAGAATGGTGTGGGAGGATTATTTCACCTCCGAGACCAAGCCTAGATCAAGATAGGTGGAATCTTTCACCACCGAGTTGATCTCTAAGGTTTTAGACTCAAAACCCTCAAAACTGCTTGTGCTCAAGAGCTCCAATGCAAAATAAGATAATAATCCAGAATGCCTTAGGAGTGCGCCCTGCCCTTTCCTTTATAGCTCCAGTCTATTCATCGATTAAGTTAGTTAACCCCTAGGGTTAACTCTTAACTTTAACTCACCTTTTCTTTTCTTTCATTGAGTTACCCTTTTTTACACAAAGTCAACTCAGTAATAGAATGTTATGTTTAGGAAGTGTCTTCTAGTTGACTTTGTCCCCAAGATACCTAAGACTATAGTCTAGTGGGGACAGCTAGACTACTGAGTCTCTTCGGACCTCTTCATCAAGAGGTGGGGGACATTACAAGTATTGCACCCGCGGGACCAAGCTTGGAACAAGATAGGTGGGGTCTTTCACCACCGAGTTGATCTTTAGGGTTTGTAACCTCAAAACCCTCAAAACTCCTTTGTGCTCAAGAGCCAAATGAAAAATGTAATAATAATCCAAAATGAGTGAGAGATGTGCCCTTCCTTTCTTTTATACCCCTGATATAATTCTTTGTTGAGTTAGTTAACCCCTGGGGTTAAGTCCTAGCTTTTCCACACATGTTCCTTTCTTTTCTTCATTTTACCTTTTCTCCCAAAGCCAACTTAAAAATATAATGTTGCTTAGATAAGTACTTTGGGGTGTCTTGGTCCCCATGATGCATGAGACTATAGTCTAGTGGGGACAACTAGACTACTAAGTCTCTCACAACCTCTTCATCAAGAGGTGGAGGACATTACAGACATTTGGGTATGATATGGCTATCCAAGACAGGACCGCTAGGATGCCACGTTAGCTACAAGTAAAATTTGTTTCAAACTTTCAAATTTCAATGTCTTTCCTTTCTATCTATTTGTTACTCAATGGAAATATAATTTGTTGTCTTTCCTTTCCATTTATTTGTTGTAGATGTTTGGTGGGCAAACTATGACAGAAGAGTCCCAAAGTTGCAAAAACTTGTCATTTAGGTGTTGAGTCAAACTTACAGCTCTTCAAGGTGTGAGCACAACTGGAGTGCGTTTGAAAAGATACACTCCAAAAAGCACAACATGTTAAAAATGTTCAAATTAAAATTTCAATTTTTTATAATTTCATTAATTTTAATTTATGCCCATGGAACATCATCCTCTAATTACAAATTATCCCTCATACAGGTTAGATGTCCACTGCCTCAATGACATGGTCTATGTCTACTACAATCTCAAGTTGCGGGTGAGGTAAATAAACAAAGTACCCGACACTGATACCATTTCATTGGATGAGCTTGACACCACGAGTCCGTGGAGGGTGGAGACTAAGAGGCCTATCATGGAGGAGGCACCTGAGCAGTTGGAGCATAATGTTGATGAGTTGACGGAGGAGGAGTTATCAGAGGATGTTCCACTTCTAGGAGAGACAGATTTGTAGCAAGAAGACATTGAGAGTTTGCCACAACCATTGCCACGACCTCCACAGAGACTGCCAACTAGGGGAAGAGGCGGAAGACATCTCAGTTCATCTTCCACCTTATCCCTAGAAGTTGCACCTTCCACCTCAGGCTCGGCCTCAACACGTCCACCTACTGTTTCTAGAGGAAAAGCACCAGCGGTGACCTTTGCTCGTACAAGGGGTAGAGGGAATCGTTGATATCTTAGTGCATCATGATTAGCCTTGTAGGCTTGTAGTATCTAGATGCCTCACGATTATCATCTCATGAGATACATTTATTTTTGTTTTGATGTGATTTTGTATTATCCTATCAGGAATTATGACTTAAGACAGATATCATATTTCAATATCAATGTTTAATGGACCACTTGACATCTTATACATCTTATATTGCAGTTTATTTTCATATTTATGTGACAATGTGTTTGTTTGATGTTGATGTTGCTTTAGAAGTTTACAAAATTGAAAAAAAATGATTATTTTTGTATTTTTTAAAGTTTCCAGAGAATTTCCGATATTGTCGATAATCTCAATTTTGGAGCCCCAGCGATAAATTCCCGATAACGATAAATGCAACATTAGTTTCAACTAAGTCAAAGTGATCCACAAAGCTCAAATACTAAGGGCACACTTGTTCAAAGAGAGATTTTATGTTGTTTCTTGCTCAAAGGGCTTCTAGAAGAAGCACTCTAACCCTTACACTTGGCATTGGCATGCATATCTAGAAGAGCGGCCTCATGAGGAGTTATACACTTGGCATTCATGCACCTAATTTGGAATACACCCTACATCTTTGACCAAGCATTTTATTATTATTTTGGAGGTGGTTATTTCTTGAAAAGCACCTTGCACATGGAGACAAATGGCACTTGAATTTCACCTTGCATGAGCTAGAAGATTGAGAAAGATGACATGCACCGTCACATTCATCTAGAAGAATGTATTTAGTATTTTCTACGGGCCCTTTTGTGCACTTGGCATTGGCATGCATATCTAAAAGAGTGCCCTCATGAGGAGTTATACACTTGGCATTCATGCACCTAGTTTGGAATGCACCCTACCTCTTTGACCAAGCATTTTATTATTATTTTGGAGGTGGTTATTTCTTGAAAAGCGCCTTTCACATGGAGGAGACAAATGGCACTTGAATTTCACCTTGCATGAGCTAGAAGATTGAGAAAGATGACATGCAGCATCACATTCATCTAGAAGATTGTATTTAGTATTTTCTATGGGGCCTTTTGTCCTAATTCACTCACTTAGAGATTATTGCAAATATTTTTAGTATTTTCTAATATTTTCCTTAGAGAATCAAATAAGGAAAATATTATTGTATTGTAGATGAGAGTTGAGCTAAAACCTATATAATAGTTTGCTCTCTCCATTTGCAACAGGGTATTTGGTGAGTGAAAGAACTTGTGAGTGAAGAGCTCCAAGCTTATGGAATACAAGTGATCTTATCTTTTGTCTAGGCTTTGTATAATTGGATATACAACTTTGTTATGTGTGGCATTATGTTCTAGCACACCATTGGAAGCTTCATTTTGCAAGTTTATGGATGCCAGAGTCAACTCAAGGCCATAAAGGAGCAACTTGCCACATTGGAAAGGATTAAGGTTATCAGTTTCTTTCCTACTTTCCCAATTCCTTTTGTGTTACTTACCTTCAAGTTGAAAAAATTATGCATGTGATCTAATTAAATCAATGCATCTCTAGATAATCTTTGGTAGCGACCACCCTAAATGTTGCCTTGAATAGTGGATCTTAGATAGACCCTCTCCACCATTAATCTTGTGAATCTAGTAGACAAATTAGGGCTGCTATAGGGCACGTCACCTTGGTTGCATATAGCCCCTAATCCTTCTTTAGAACCACCCTCTAAAGTGGAATGCATGACCCCATAGCCCAAGTAAATAAAGGCATTAATCTTCCCTTTAATCCACCACCCCAAAACACAAAAATCTTCAAAACATTTTTCTTTTTTTGTTTTTGTTGCTACGCTCTCCCTTGCTCCCACTCCATACTACACGAATTGAGCTTAGTAAGCCATACGGAATCCCCACTACGCTAGGATCATCCAGTTGTTACCTAGTCTAAAGTGAGAAAGGCAAGGCTACTGAGGTGACAGCAGGTAGCTTTCCTAAGTTTCCATTGGGGCCTCACACTTTTGATTTTGGACTTTTGCACCAAGTGAGAACCTGGGAGGTAACAATCCTTTTAGAAGGATTTCTCTTTTCTTATAGGGTTTCATGGGTATACTAAGGAATTTTACCCTCTTTACAAGATCAGTGCTTTCCTTCCTAGGGTTTTTCCTTATCTTCAAAATCCAATGCTATCTTCTTGTTCATTTGCAGCAATCTTTTCTCTCGGGCTACCTTTTCTGACTACAAGTTGTGATACCCCATTACAAAATAGTACACTGCAGATTTCTTGGAAGAGCTAGTATTATTCTCTTCTTGGCATAGAAGAAAACATCAGAATCGGCAAGGGTCCTGAAAACATCTTATCGGAAAAATCGGCGAAAAAATCGGAAAACCTCGGCAAACATTAAAAGATACATAATTTATTCATTTTTTTCAAAATTTTAAACATTTTTCAATATATAAAGCAACAACATCATATAAACACATAGGCACGTAAATATGGAGAAAGAACTGATATATATGATATAGTGGATGCCAAATAAAAATCGATACATCAAAGTCGTTACTGAAAGTTTGAAACCAATACAAAATGACATCAATGATCACATATATAAATGTATATGTCCCAAAACTACCAACTAGCTATATATGATATCAATGCCCTCTCCCCCTTTTACGGGGAAAGATCGGGGGATGTTTGCTAGGCCTTGAACTAGAGGCAGAAGGTCCTGGTCGTGCATCAACTATATGACGATCAATGATGGATGGAGGACTAGTTACTCCAAATTGTGTAGAAGGTGGTGTTTCATTTTCAACTAGCACACCTCAAATATGCTTTATCGTCTTTGCACACCTCAAATATGCTTGATGGCCTCTACACACCTCTTCCCTTGCTGCTCCACATCAACTACAAAACAAAATGATAAAAAATAAAAATAAATTGGGCTTTTAATCCGCGACAGGGCGATTTTTTCCAAAACAGCGGTGAGTTTTTCCAAAAATCACGATTTTTTGTAATCAAAAAATCGCAATTTTTATTAAACAAAAAATTGTTTCCTCAAAAAAATCGCAATTTTTATTAAACAAAAAATTGTTTCCTCAAAAAAATCGCGATTTTTCCGATTTTTCTGATTTTTTCTGATTTATCGACGATTTTTTCTTCTATGCTTCCGGATACTATTCTCTTCTTGGGTCTATACAAAGGATTTTTTGGAGACTTTACAAAACCTTCTCCTTTGTTGAACCTAATGACCTCGAAATGGCTCTTTGCCATATTCAACAATCCCACTTGTATTGGGGCTAATCAAATACAGAAGCTCTATATACAATGGTCTTCATACGGAGAGTTGTGTCTTCAAGTCTTGCTTGATTTGTCTTCAAGGGATTGAAGAGCTTGCAATAGTAACCGTTTGCAACAAGGATCTCCTAGATGATATTGCTAACACAATTTACAAAGCACATCTAGTCGTGCACTTTGCATCGGTGTTTTTAGAATCGGCCCGAGCGGGTATCAACTCGCCAAACCAGTTGAGTGGATAGCTGGCCGATTCAAACCGGCCCTCAAATCGGCTCGATGATCGGTTTGGTACCGAACCGGCCTACTTGAAGAACGACTCAGTCAACTCGGTACCAAACCAGTCAAATCGGCCAAGTTCATGCCTAATCGATCGGTTCGATTCCGGACCCACCCGCGCGGACTGTAAATTAAAAAATCAGTTTAATTGTATTTTAATGTCACACTATTTTCATAACTTCTCTGTGTGTTTCCTTGACTGCAGATTTATGATCCCTTTGGTGATACTCAAAATGCATAACATAAAATCTCGAAAGATTAAACATTTCTACTTTACCCCTCACTGTTTTCCTCATCTCAGACCAGCAAGTGGTGATAATTTGCCCTAAACACATGGTATATAATGCTTTGAGGAGTGATATATTTTCCCATGGATCAAATACTATCTCTTAGCACAAGCCTCATATAAATTTTTGTTGAGAATCTTGTGGTGGTACGCTATGAATATTATTATTATATGATCAATGACCTTATTGGTTGTAATTTATTTTGAGTATATGGTGGTCCATGGTAAATGTGGCATGAACGCTAGTACTCTCATGATATCTAAGCTTGATATATTGTTCACTACTTTTATGCTCTAATGATGATGGAATAAACTCGCTATCACAATTGTATCTCTCTATGGATATTGATGGTTATATTATGCTTATGAATGCATAATTCCATGGTTAAAAAATAAACCTTAAGAGGTCCCTGGTAGGTGAAATACTTCTATTCACATTTGTGGTAACTTTCTGCAATCTTATATTGTTTTCCCTAAAAATATTAAATTATTTAATGCATTTTTTAGTGAGCTGAGTCATTTAAATCAGATCGGTCTGAATCGATGTTTGAATTGACAGGTGGCCGAGTCGATGTCTGAATTTATAGGTGACCAAGTCAATGTCCGGTTCCGAGTTTAAAAACTATGCTTTGCATATGGGATTGATTTATTGTGCCTCATGTGACCCCAACGAGGACATATATCGGGTTAAATGTATATATAATAGAGATTGGCCTATGACCCCAAGGAGGACATATATGAGGTTAAATGTATATGTAATGGGGTAAAAGTATATGTAATAGAAGTCGACCTAATAAAGGGCCCATGTGTGTAATGAATGAGAATAGGTATATACAGAGCAAAGTTGTCAGGCTCGAACTCTACAAAGACCCGGCTAGCCAAGAACTCAACAAGACTTCGTGACTCAACAAAACTCATCTCGAGACTCGGCAAATAGAAAAAAACTCAAAATATAGTAAATTTTGTGCAATATAAGTCTAAGCCAAGTCTAAGCTAAGTCTAGCAAGTTTGAGCAAATTTTGATCCAAGTTTGAATCAAGTCCAACCTAGTCTGTCGAGTCTAGCCAAGTCTCGAGTCTCAGGGCGAGTATGAGCCAAGTACTCGACTTGGTTGTGACTCGAAAAGACTAGTGGGGACTCGCGAGTCCCTCACGAGTCAAACTTCATTGATATAGAGGTTAATATAGTAATTATGGAGACAGGAACATATGATTTGGTTATGTGGTTGTACTTGTGTTATTCGAATGAGGTTCTCCTATTCTTTGAGTTATTTTGTAACTCATCTCTCTTATCTATTTTGGAGTTGTGCTTCAGGTTCACATCTTGCGTATATTGCGTCCACTCTGGTCTATTATGCTATTTCAAGGATTTGGTCCATAACAACGCCAAACCCTTTAATCAAGGTATGACTTCATCAATTTTGCATTTTAGGGTTTTTGGATCAAGTACGTTGTTAGCTTTTGGAATAGCTCGAACAGGTACTTCTACATTAGCGGTGCCTGGCATGTGGAGGTGTCCGAGCGACACTCTCTAAAGTGGCTTTTATTTAATGACTAAAATGACTTTTTGTAAGGTTGAGTGACCTAAGTGATTTAAGTCATCTCAACGAGAGATTAAGTCGTGACCATTAGATCGTGAGAGGCAAGATCTAATCTTGGCCATTGAGATCTAGGGTTTTAGTCACTAAAGGGATTATAAAAGAATCTCTAAGGAGAGTGAGAGACACACGAGTGCATAGGAGCAAGAGGGAGTCTTGCTCATGTACTTGTGTCTGAGTGGGCGAGGCTGAGGAAGTGTGAAGGGTAGCAAGAGAGATAGCAACCAAGTGGGCTAGGCTATCTATTGTAGCAATGTATTCCTCTGATGGGCCATTATCCCAGGACAGGAGCCCAAGATTTTTAGCAATAAAATCAAACTCAAAACTGGTTTTCCCACAAGGGTTTTTACAGGGATATTTACCCGAATATCTTGTGCAATGTGATTGGTTTCTGTCTTTTATGCTTATGTTGATTTTCGTTGAGTAATTTAGTTGTGTTGTTAATTAATAAAGCGTTTTTATTTGAGTTAGCAGTCGGGCGGTCGGGTGCTAGGTTCAGGAAAATCAACATTCGTGGGACAATATTTTGATATATTGTCTATCTAATCCTTCCAATACAATGTTATCTTTCATGGAGTTTCTATTAACAGTTTGCTTGGATGGTTTCCTCTACTTCTTATTGAGGATTCTTCCTACAATGCACATATGGTGGCATACTTTGCATATTGGGTCTTACTGATTTCAAGATGTGATCATATCATTTTTGACCCAACCACATTCGAAGATGTTGTTTATGTTATAGGAGTTGGTGGTTTTATACTGAATATTTCGGCTTATTGTGATGCCACATCTCAATGTTTGGTTCATAGTGACATGCGTGGGCCTATGACCACTTCTTTGCATGGGAGATCTACATGCTTATTCACCTTGTTTGATGGAGTTTCTACTCACAAATCCTCCAGATGCTTTAACTTCTTATAAATTCTTCCATGAATGAGTCTCGGTCTATTACAATGGATCTTTGCTTTCCACATCATGATGTTAGTCCCTATTGGATGTACTATCTTTGATCGCTTCAACTTCAATGACAGCCTAACTCATTCTTTGTACCTTCAATCAATCAACATGTTACAGTGGATCTTTCTCTTTATGATGTTGACTTACTTTGGATGCTCTACACTTAAACACTTTCAACGGTCCATCACATTGACATCAACTTCACTATACTTCTACCAGAGGCCATCTTCACTAAGTTGTGCAATTGTATTGGTGTGGGAAATATGGAATTCAAGGGGGTGATATGGCCCCTTGCTCAACATTACAAGGGAAGCAAATCTTGCGTTGTAATGACTTCTCTTTATGGCCCCCTATTTAGCTCAAGGGGGGGGGTGTTGGAATTATTGGTGTAATATATACATGTGGCCATGGCCATCTCATATTTTTTCATTTATGCTTTTGGTTAGGCATTAATTATGATCAAGGCCATCATTTAATGCAATACTAGGTTATGGTTAAGACCAACCTAGTCAACTTTGATATGTAGGCTCAATTATCCTCTTGCAAAGTCTACCCTATTTATATGGGCCCATAACCCCTCTTGGGAGGATGCCCTACTTGAGTTGTGTATAAATACACAACGCAAACCTCATTTCGTAATGTTCCCAACCAAATCTGATATATAAACCAGATCTATGTGGTTGAGACTTCCGTCAAACACTTTGATGTATTTGCTCGACAACCTTGACTAAACAATGCTTCTTGCTTTCCAAACTTCAAGGAAGGTTTTCGATGAGTTTAGAAGGTCAATAGGATGGGTTATAACCTCCTTATAACTCCCAAAGATCTGTTGTAATGTTTATTTCCTTGCTGTCCTGTTTATGACAGTTTGTCTCATTGGGACATTTTGACAAACAGTTTGCATGCATTGGCTGTAGCTTTCAATTTTAACATGTTTTCCTAATTACATTGATTAAGAACAGCATAAAATGTTCATAATAAACATACCACATGAGTACAAGAAATGATACCAAGAATCATAACTTGGAAAGAACAAATACCTTCAAAATCCTTGCTCATTTATTTAGAATTTATGGCTGTCCATGGAAGTAATTTCCAGATCTGATCCAAGGAATATAACAGCTACAAAATAGGGCTGCAATGCCCTCAAAATGCAAGGATATATCAAGAGTAATCCTCCTCAAGAATCCCTTAATGATGGCTGCCCAAAATGGCTGATATAATACTCCAAAACCAATTCTACTATGCCAAGGAATGTGCCATCCTGCTGAAATTCGCCCAGCTTGAGAAATAAATCAATATGCAGTGGAAAGGCTCCCAAAACTCCAAGGAAATGCTGCTACCTTGTAGAAGAGTTAATGGCTAACATACATGAAAAGTTTCCTTTGCTGTAGATGAGGAATGTGGCCCCAAATCAAGAGATCTCTGTCCCAAAATGCATCCTCCTTGAGGAAATTTGCCCAGCTCTGATAAATAATAATTTTGGAGGATAGAAACCCCCAAGAATGCTAAAGAAGGTCGCCCTGATGATGTAAAAGAGTCTCCAATCAAGATCTGGTCCAAACCCAACCTCCTAAGACCAAATCAAATCTCCCTTGGCTGGGTGGTGCGCCCTCTCTGCAGAAAACCCTCTATGGTGCACCCTTCTTCCTCTTCCCTGTAGAACTGATACCTGTAACTGAATAGGAATTGTACTAGAATGGTGAGGGAGGAATCTTTCACCTCCTTGGCCAAGCTTGGATCAAGAACAGGAGAACCTTTCACTCCCTTGTTGATCTCTAGGGTTTATTCAATAAAAACCCTCAAAACCCCCAAGTACCATGGGCTCTCTAGCTAAAAAGTCAGGCATCAAAATATCAATCAACATAATGACAGAATAGAAGCTCCTATCTCTCTTTTATACTCTTGTTCACCTTTTCTCTCCAAGTGACTTTTAATTTACTTTTTAATATTTCTTCATAAAATCACTTTATCAATTAATTAACCTTTTTTTCCTCTTAAAAGTGATTAATTTTCCCTTGTGGCTTCTCCGGCAACTGAAAGTCACTTTTCATCATCTTATCCTATAGAGTTTTTCCTCCCGATTCCGATGAGATATTACACTAAGGGGCTTCTTCAAGTATTATGCCCAAAATGACCTCCTTAGTGAATTTAATTAAAATATGCTCCATAATAACTTAAAATTACGGAAATCGTCGAAATGCAACGAAACCAAAGACAAGTTGTGTGGAATGGATCCCAATGATGAATAAAGGTAAATAAACCAAGTTGGTCCCCACAAAACTCCTCCAAACCCTCTGATCTCTCTGATGTCATAGTCTCACCCCTCTGACCTAGTGGACTCAAGCCTCATGAAGTGAATCTCACTACATAATAAGGGAATCCAAAAATGGGAACATTACAGTCCTCCCTTCTCAAAGATTGTTTGTCCTCAAGCAACTCCATCAAGCTCTGATACTCTGCCAACTGGACCCAACTGATACTGAACATGTTACCTGGGTCCCAAATCACCCTGGAAGATGTGAAGCATCCTCCTCTCAGCTCACTGTCTGGCGATGAACTGACATAAAAGGTCTTCTTCTGAATGCTACTGAAGGGTAGAGCAACATGGCACTGCAAAAACTCAGTCAACCGCTCCATGAGTTGCTCTACTAGAGAGTCCATCTCACACACCTCACGAAAGAACTCCCGAAAGTAACACTCGGCCTCCACATAAAATAATTCTAACCTCCATAACCATACCAAACCCCACATGGCCACCTCCGACTAAACGTGTTGCGGCCACAGTGGGGTGCTACAAGACCTCAGCAAATCACCAAAAATTGACATGCTCCCCTCAAAACTGAAGCTCAATGGAAAATTAGAATGATTTCCCCCTACAAGGATCCACTCGCCTCCATCAATCAATGAAATGCCCAGCCCTGCAATCCCAGGGTTCCACGCTAATCTCAGAAAGGGACCATCACGCTGATGTTGCACCACTACTCTGGTCATGACTGTTTGTCCCCACTCCTGGATCCTCGTGCTAAAATACCTATAAGGATTGGGCCCACTATCAAGAAGCCGAACCTGTAAAGGTATCCCTATGGAACCAAAGTCTGCAAATCCACTGCCATACTCGATCCCGAGTATCAAAAGGGAGAATTTATCTCGCCGTATAGAATGAATCCCAGCAAGTCCTCTCATGACAATCCAAGAGTGAAGTATGTCGCTCGCTGGCGCCACCCGAACCATCATAGGGTGAAGCAAATTGCCGACCAATTGGATCCCCGGATCCCATGGCAAATTTGGAAGTCCACCACTTCCAATCCCCATTGACTACTGTTGTGCCAAACTGATAACTGTTGGAATCCCTCTAGGGCCTAGGCCAATCTATTGCCCCTCCATCCTCATCCCGATGAGAATCTGAACCTATATCAATCTCTGAGATATCCTCTGTCCCACGGCTGAGGATACTCTCTATCACGCCCAAGGCCTCATTTGTTTGTCTCTGGCGATCCTCCCCTATCCTGTTGTATGTAATAATGTCACTCTTGTCGGGAGGTCTCTGCCTACCAACTCTCCATGTCCCCCGCCACTATTTATCTCCCCCTATGTTGTTGTCTATGATGAAAGTATTGGGGAAGGCTAACATAAATAACTGCAATTGTATGTAGGATTGGGAAGTATCATATGCTTTGGTCAATCCCAAGGACTTGACCAAAAGCTCATCCATCGACATCCAAGGTGAATAGTTGCCTGGATTCCACTCTAATCTCATGCCCTCATGTACAACAGTAGGTAACTCATCACTCATATGACCATTGCTACTGAGAATGTGATCTCCATGGCCCACCAAGTATGTCTCCTCCCTACACTCCCATGCATCTCCTGGGATCCCACTGTACACCTCTGCATGCCCATGTATACCCATGCAAGCTCTTGTATCCTCCTGTACCATCATGTATCCTGAGTGTACTGTTGGGTCAACTAATCTTGGAACCCAAATGGATGTGCCCTCATATCTACCCTCGGCTCTGGGATCCCCGTGTCTATGTGTAGGACCAACTGTCGCAGAACCCCTCATGAATGGTGGTCCTTGTGGCACATGAACATCCTCCTGTGTATCCTGATCACATCTCTCCATAAGTATCAGTGATCCTAGGTACTCCTCACGCTCCTCCATCATCTGGTGTTCCTCTACCAAACCACTAACATCCTCTGGCAAAGTAGTTGATCCCTGACTAGTCTCCTCAAGGAGCTCCTCTAATCTGTACTTTGATTCTTGAAGGGATGTATGTGCGCCTTCCAAGAATCCATGTGTGCTTACCAACTCATGAGTGAGTCGATCCACCTCAATCTCCTTCTCCCTCAGCGCCCTATGATACATCTCGCCAACCTCCAAGAGGTAATCTCTATCCATCAGTGGTTGCTAGTAGTCAGTCCTCATCACAGTCACTCTCTCCCTGAGTGTCTGGAAATCATCAAGGGCAAGCTCCCCATCTGAACTATCATGTGCCATCGAGGCCCTCCAACAATACTCTGCCACCAATGTGTGTGTATCATCGATGTGTCTAATGGTTGTCATGATCATGTCCTCTCGGACTCTCAGTTGTCCTGTCAAATGTCGTGACTCCTGATCAATATCTGGCTGAGGTGCTACCTCATGACTCCCACTACTAATGTCAACAATGGAATCCCCATCAACACACTCCTCAAGAGATAAGGCATTGTACTGCCCACTGTCCTTTGTGCTACTGATTCCTCCTGTATGCCACTGTACACCATCACCAACTGCTACCTCCATTTCAATCGCATTGTATCCTATATGTGCAGTTGTATCCTCTTGTGCTTTGTTAAGCCCTAATATTGGCTCATTACCCCTTAATTGGGGCATATTACATTAGTAATGTTATTTTATTTATATCGGTTTTATTCCATTAGTTGTAATTATACCTCCTAGTCTCCTATATATACCAAGGAGACATTTTCATTTGGAATCATCTTGTACTTGAACATTTAAGTGGGGTAAAAGGAGGTTGCCCCCTCGAAGAGGCTTATTATCTGAAATTATCTATTTTTCAAGGCGTTGACTACTTTTTTTGAGGTTTTTCTATGCTATATTGATATTTGGTTCTTAACATATGGTATCAGAGCTCAAGGTCTTGGGGTTTCGCTGCTACATCCGATACACCTTGGCATTTTCGCTATAACTTTTTTTCTACAACGTTTCAGAAGGAACGGCTTGGAGAATATTTAGTAGACGGATCAAGGTACGTTGGGTTAAAATTTCAGCTCCTGAGGCCTTATACTTTCGGAGATACAACCTATACAAGACAGGGTTCTGGAATCATCCCAAACTGAGTCATTGCGTAATTTTCGCTATAAAATAATTTCTGTAACGTTTCAAACCCTGAACTTCGGAGGCTATTCACAAAAATTAGTGAGGTATCTGTGGTAAAAAGTTCAGCTTATGGGTCATCTTAAGTTTGTAGATACACCCTATGGAAGATAGGGTATCTGAATAATCCTATTGACTAGTCTCAAGAAGGTGTTCCAGGTAAAACAATCATAACTTCTTACTAGAGTATCCAAATTGAGTGGGACCGGTTTCATTGGATAGTGGACAGTCTGTAGTATTGCTGGTACGAGTTTCAGAATTTTATATCAATTATTTTGTGTGGGGCACGCTATACAAGTGAGATCTCCTGGAAAGGCCAAAAACCAGCAAGTTGTGGGGAAGTTACCGTAAATTCCACTTGGCACATCGAATTTTGATCAAACCCGTGGCATTGTAGAGAAGAAATATCAGAGAACTACATAAAAGAAAGTTTCATAAGAAGAAAGATACAACAGAAGAAAGATTGTCTAGCAGAACCACCTCAAAATCAAGGTTCAAAAGTGATACTTGGCCAACATGCCACCCAAAAAGGGAACTTCTACACCAAATAAGCCTCCAGACAATCCTACTTGGACTCTTGATGAAGG
>ML777032.1:1488586-1505505 GCA_009831015.1 Picea engelmannii | reverse complement strand
TTATATTTAGAACCTAATCAATTTGTATGGTATCGATGGCTTTGTTCTCGCAAATCACTCGTCACTTGGACAATTTTCACGGAAAAAATGATAGCACACTATGAGGATACAAGGAGCAATACCTTCTTTAGCCAATTGATAAACCTCAAGCAAAAGGGTTCAGTTACCGAGCACATTGAGAACTTCCAAAGATTGAATATAAAGGTAACTGATATTCCATATGAGCACTTGATTGATGTATTCATAGGNACTTTAAAGGATAACATTCAACATGAGGTTCGCCTTTGGGAACCCAAATCATTGGAGAATGCATTTAAGGTGGCAAGAAATGTTGAAAGTAAAAATATGGCTATGGCTACTAGAAGGACCAATAATTGACTTCTTCCATCTTCTTGGCCCATAATGCAACCTCATCTTTGCTCCACCTAGGATTTTTTATGGATACAAATTGTTGGAATGTCACTTGAGCGTTGAATGTCTCACTAAGGGCTTGATATTCCTCATCACAATATATGATCTCCTCTACAAAATACATTTCTCCTCTAGATCATCAATGTTTATCACAGGCTGGCGAAGGACTTTCGCTCTGATACCACTGTAATGTTCCCAACCAAATCTGATATATAAATCAGATCTATGCGGTTGAGACTTCCATCAAACACTTTGACATATTTGCTCGACAACCTTGATTAAACAATGCTTCTTGCTTTCCAAACTTCAAGGAAGGTTTTTGATGAGTTTAGAAGGTCAATAGGATGGGTTATAACCTCCTTCTAACCCCCAAAGATTTGTTGTAATGTTTATTTCTTTGTTGTCCTGTTTATGACAGTTTGTCTCATTGAGACATTTTGACAAACAGTTTGCATGCATTGGTTGTAGCTTTCAATTTTAACATGTTTTCCTAATTACATTGATTAAGAACAACATAAAATGCTCATAATAAACATACCACATGAGTACAAGAAATGATACCAAGAGTCATAACTTGGAAAGCACAAATACCTTCAAAATCCTTGCTTATTTATTTAGAATTTATTTAGATCCCAGGAGCAGTTTAGATCAGCGACAATAGTGCATTCAGAATGTCAAAGTTGCGCAAGGTTTAAAGACCAGGTGGATGCCCCGGAGTTACAGATCAAGCACCACGCGTCCTTCCAGATCGGACGATTGTGATTTACCTCGGGAGTTCGGGCTTCGGGAGTTTCGGCTTCTCTCATTTTCCTCCGAAGTACTTTTGCCCGAAGTTACAGATCTTTCGCCATCTGTCCCTCTAGATGGTGGCCACATGGCATTCATTTCAGGCCGCCATGTCACACGGGCCCATACTACTCTGTGAGTTATGACAACTCTATATGCAGACCCCCCCTGACTCCGAAGTGTCGAAGAAACTTGCCACCCATCAGTTCCAACACGTGGTGCTCATCCATGGAGCCAAGTGGCTTCCATTTGGCCCTGACATGTGTCACCCTTCATTTCATGACATGTCAGCATAGTGACGTCAGTTCGCCACGTCAGCTGCGGGAGATCATCCTCCGGGAAATGTTCTTGTTCAAGCGCCAAGATTAGCGCCATCTCCATGCGCAGTTTTAATGGATCCTAGAATTGGTGGGCGGATAAACTTTAGCGGTGGCGCTAAATTTAGCAGGTGCGCCCAGATCGCAGATCGCGACCAGATCAATGACCATGTTTCATTGCGGGGACGCAACATGCTCGAACGATAAAATTCTTGAGCGGTCCCGCAATTGAAACCATGGTATAGCAGAAGAGCTACGTGGCGGAAGGTGGTGAATTGCGGGCTCAAAAGCGGTGTAAATCCAAACCGCCTTTGACGGCCCCGCAATCACGTGCTTATATAATGACAAATCCGAGAGCAGCACGTGGCCACCCCCTAGGCGTTAAGCCTCACCCCGATCCCGAGGAGAGATCAATTAAGAAAAGAGGGACTGGTAGTTGAAACCTCAGCTCCGTCCATAAATAGGAAACTTGGAAGCTATGGCCGAGGAGACAGGACTGTCAGCCCGAGGTACCACGATGGACGATTTCTTCTTGCAGGCCCATATTGATCCGAGCTCACGTCTGACAGGAGGAAACACACACAGTCTGACAGAAGGATGCACAGACGTAAAGCTTTGAATGGGATGGCCAGATCACACTCCTGGCAGTTGTGGACTGATCTAAGTATAAATAGATCAGTTCAAAATTTTGTTATGGTCGTCAACTAGTTGAGCAGAGCTCCCTATTTTGTAATATTTTGATAACAGAGTTGTTCTCTGGTTTTGTATGAGACCTGAGACTTTCGCATTAATAGAAGTCAGTTTCTTTCATCATCTTGTTTAATATGTACTGAAACACTCGTGCATGGAGGATCCAGACAAGGGTTGTAGTCGTATTGTAATGTAGGTTTGATTATAGTACTGTTGTGACCAGTTTTAGTATTTTCTTTGTTACCTTGTTTCTTCTTACGCTGAAATGCTCGTGCATGGAGGATCCAGACGAGTTGTTGTAATCGCATAGTAATGGAGGTTTGATTATTATGTTGTTGTGATATATTTCAGTGTCTGAAACTTAAGTTCAAGAGTGCTCTTGTGCCTGAGTTTTTCTTCACCAAGCTGCTTGAAAGGCCGGATGCCCATGGCAGACTTGTCCACCTTTCTCAATAAATCTTCCTTCTACTCAACTTTAACATTAAACCACTGATTGAAGTTAATCAGGACCTCATTTCCCTATGCATTTCTTGTCCAGTTTATGTGTTAAAACATTCTCGTACTGAGCTTTGTCCATTTGACCTCCATTCATAAACCTACCTCCACAAACATTTGATGGGTATTGGGCTTATCCTCTCGCAATCTGAGGGTGACTCTCAGTGCTAACACCTCGAACCAGTTTTCTATACAAATTTTCTTTCCTATAGACTCAAATGATAAGAAGGCTTCCCTTTTGACTTCATTAGAGGACCCCCTCTCTCCTTCATCCGACGGCGGGCCTTTGGAGCATTGAGGTTCTTTCCCATGTACTTGGCTCCAAAGCATTGTATTTTATCTTTTTGGCACTGTGATAGTCATGCTCAGATCTTTTAGGGTGGAATTGATTCTATCTTTTTATAGAAGTGGCCTTTGCACTCCCACTTTATATCGCCACTTGTGTACTAAGAAAGCCCATTGACCTACCATTGGTCATTTGTTGGACATTAATAAAAGTATCTTATCTTATCTTATCTCTCTCTAGTCCAACATACTTATTTAGTGTTGGTTTTTTTTTCTTGTTAGCACTGGAAGTCACTTCTGGATTGCGATAGAGGTAAACCCAATACCCATCAGTTTGTATGTCACAATGAATAAATTTAAGGGTGGTCTAATGGACGCAATCTTAGAATAATATCGCTTTAACTCAAAAAACTGGGTTGGTATGCATACGCAGATGAGGTCTTGATCTAACTTCAGTCGGTAAGTTGTAGTAAAGGTGAGTAGGGGGAAGAACTTGAGGAGAGTGAAGAGGTCTACTATGGACATTCGGTCCTCCAACAGCCTAAGGAGGAAAAACTCAGAAGACAAGATCCTCTTGGTTCGGAGTTTTAAGGAACTGAAAACCCTTCAGGCTTTTCAGTTAGAGGACTCTGCTAATCCAATGCCTTGTGGATGTGGATAGTAAGGGGTAGAGTGGATCAATGAAATTTTGAACTGCTCACAAAACTTGATCAGTGGTTCAGCCTTGAAGGATGCAGCTTTATTAGTGATGATTCTGTTCGGACAACCAAACCTTACTATAATATCCTCCAGGAAACCAATGATCACCTTATGAGAAGTACTCCTTGTGGGGATAGCTTCTATCCACTTGGTAAAATAATCTATGGCAGTCAGGATCCATCTGTGTTGACTGCTTGATGCGGGATGAATTTCCCCAATGAAGTCTAGGCCCCATTACTGGAAGGGCCCTGAAGCAACCACAGGCTTCAATAGCAAGGACTTTAGCTGCTGCTTCCCAGCAAATTTTTGACATTTAATACAAGCTCTAATTTTCACACAAACATCAGTGAACAGAGTAGGCCAAAAATACCCAGCCCTGATAATTTTATAGGCCGTGGTTCTCCAGAAGTGATGTCCCCCACATAGGCTGTCATGAAAATCAAACATAATCTTTTGGGCCTCTAGTGGGTCTAAACATCTCAGAAGCACTCCCAGAGGGTCTTTCCAATACAAAACCTGCTCAATAAGGCAATATTTAATTGCTTTGAGCTTAAGAGCTCTTGCCTTGCTTTTTCCCATACCATCTGGAGGTCGCAACTCTTGTAGAAAAAATATAATGTCTTTGTACCAAGTGTGCACTCTACCAATGGAGGGCTGACTTGTGGGCCTGTACGAGACAACTCAGCCTGCTGATTTTCTGAGCAGGTGCTGCTAAAATTAACCCCCAAAGCTTTGTAATTAGATTCAGCCAATAGCTTGGCTAAACCTTGGCTTTTAACCAATTTGGTGGAGTTTATTTCCAAATTGAATTCAAGGAGTTGGTCAATCCACTTGCTCCTCCTTCCATCTATGTCGGGTTGAATGTCCTTCACAGAAGTTGAAGGAACATATGCAATAACCTTTGAGTGCAACACATAGACTCTGAAGGCTTTGAGAGCCTTTATCAAAGCATAGGCATGTTTCTCCATGTCATATTTTACCTCAGCGTCCCTCAATGCCCGGCTGAAAAAGGAAATAGGTTGCTCCAACCCCTCAGCGTTCTTCTGCAAAAAAACAGTCGCTACTGTATCAAACGAAGCAAATGAAAAAATGAGGAAATCCTTTGAGTAATCAGGACTGATAAGCACAGGTGCTTCAGTCAAGGCTTTCTTTATCTGATCAAAGGAACTTCGAGACTAAGTAGTCCACTTAACTTCATTTCCCTTCCTCAACATGGTTGTTATAAGCTTTACCAATTCAGCAAAATTGGAAACAAACCTCCTCAAAAAATTAATCTTTCCCAGGAAAGACTGAACTTCTTTCCTGGACCTAGGGAGTGACAAGGTTTGGATCGCTTCCACCCTGCTGGGATCAATTCTTACTCACTCAGCAGATACTATATGCCCCAGTAATTTCCCTTCCTTCATGGCAAATAATGATTTCTTGGGGTTTAAGGAGATACCAAATTTTCGGCATTTCAAGAAAACCCTTTTCAAATGCTCACAATGCTCTACATCAGAACTGGAGAAAACCGTGACATCATCCAAATAGATGACCACAAATTTGTTTTTTTCTCCGATGAAAGCTATATCCATAGCTCGCTGAAAGGTTGCCCCTGCGTTCATCAACCCAAAGGGCATCTTGGCATACATGAATGTACCCCAAGGAGTGGTGAAGGTTGTCTTTTCTCTATCTTCAGGCAAGACAGAGATCTAATTGTAGCCAGAAAATCCATCAATCATGGACATCCTAGATGCATCAGTCACCCTCTGTAATATGTGTTCCATCTTTGGCAAAGGGTAGTTGTCCTTCTTCGAGCTCCTGTTCAGGTTTCTGAAATCGACACAAAGTCTGATTTCTCCACTTTTCTTTCTTACTAGGACCAAATTTGCCACCCACTCAGAATACCTCAATGGCACAATAATCCGAGCGTCCAAAAGCTTCTTCACCTCTCTCTCCATGATAGGCAGCAACCAGAAGTCTCAAATACAGATACATAACCAGAAGAACCAGAGTTCCATTAAAACTTTACAATGCGGGAGCCTAGCTCAACCATCGACCCCAACAAAATGTAAAAACTATCTACTTATACTCAGAACGGTCCCCGACTATCAGGAATGTGATCTAATCACTACAATCAAAGCTTTGCGTCGGCGACTTCTTCTGTCCCCACGGTCGGGGTACCACGGGCTAACGGTTCAGTCCCCACGGTCGGGCCTTCCATGCCTTCCATTTATGGGGTGAGCCGAGGTTTCAACCACCAAATCTACCTTCCATTAACGACTTTTCCTTGGAGATTGAACGAGACTTAATGCTCAGGGGTGCGGCCACTTGCTGCTCTCGGATAGGATGCCATATAAACATGAAATTGCGAGGCCGCTCAGAGGTGGTTTGGGTTCAGACTGCTTTTGGGCCCGCAATCCATCCCATTTCGCTACGTAGTATTTTCACCATACCATGGTTTCCATTGCGGGACCGCTCAAGAAAAATATCGCCCGAGCATGTTGCGTCCCCGCAATAGACTGTGGTCACTGATCTAGTCACAATTTGAGATCTGGGCGCACCGACTAGATTTGGCGCCACCGCCAAGCTTACTCGCCTACCAACTTTAGGATATGCCAAAAGTGTGCTTTGGGGTGGGGCGCTACTTTTGGCGCTGAACAATAACACCTCCCGGAGGATGATCTGACGTGGAGGCCAGATGTCACCATGCTGATGTGTTGCGGATGGAGAGGTAACATGTGTTACTTGAAAGCAGGCTGGAGGCGTGTCTAAGAATACTTGAAAAGAGTGCCACGTGCCAAAACCATAAGGGTGTCACCTGTTTGTGTTGATAGCCGACATGCATTTGGCTCTCCAGGGCTCGGGGGCTAGCTCTTGTTTACCTGTTGTGATTTTACCTGGAGCTATGGATCTGGCGACACGTGGCTCTTTGAATTGGACGGTCGAGATCCACTCCGTGTCTCCGGGCTCTGGGAAAATCAAATCTCAAACTTATTTTTCCTCTGTGTTTTCACCCAGAGCTATGGATCTGACGACACGTGGCTATTGTTGATCAACGGCTCAGATTCACTTCGAGCCTTCGGCCACTTCGGCACCTCGGGCACTTCGGGCCTTCGGGACCTCGGGGAGGCACTACCACTAAGATCAACGACTCCCTACTGATTTTGAGATCAATGGTCCATGATTGCTTTTGGGAGTTCGGGCTTCGACTCTCCAGAAGTTTTATGCACTTCTCACTTTGAAACTCCCGAAGCTTATTTCTCCAAACACTTGGATCGGATGCCACCTGTCCCCCTCGAGATTAACGACTCATGCTCGCTTGGTTTGAGTCCATATCAAACCGCTCTAAGTGTTGCGCTTGTGCTTATGACTGCAGTTTCTGTGAACAATTACCTAGACGACTGACTGAGGGCTCGGGAAAACAAAATAATCAGTGACGGAGGTAAAGAGAGAAGTGATCGAACCTAGAGAAAACAGGTTGATCAAACGGACAAAGGCAGACAGAAGAAAAACTACAAGCCGAGAGGAAAAACTTACAATCGGATCTACGAAAGGAGGAAAGACAGGAAAAAATACAGACTTAGGTAGAAAACACAAACCCCTAAGGCTTTGACAAGTTTATGTGATAACATCTTTACACTACAGATTTTTGGGTTGTCAATTTGGTTCCATTTGATCCCCTTTTTTTTTTGAGAAATACATCTTATAGAATCTCTTAGGCTAAGATGTCACGCTATGAGGAGCGTATCTATGCTGTCAAAATCATCGAGGACTTGCACCTGACCTCATTGGCACCTACTCGAGGGATTTTGAACCCCGAGTCTCTACGTTAATACAAGCTCGAACACCTCATTGCTTGTCACTAGACCACACTCACGTGAGCTTATTTGATTCCCTCTTTTTATTTGTGATCTCAACATCATCAAGCTCATCCATATATATATTTCAAAATTTTCAAAATATTAAAAAAATATTGATTTTAATATAAAACACCATTCCCTTATCTATTAATAAAGCATTAAACATTATAAACTATGATAAATTCCAATGCCATATCTAAACCTACATTGTAGGAAACACCCCCCACCACACCATACCGAAACCCAAAACAATTGAAAACAAGTCCAAAATGTGTCGTGGTTACAATTTGGAAACGCATCTAAAAATGGATCAACATGTTTCAACACATTGGTGTAGTTTTCATGCCCACCCAAGTGCCCATGAGGACCTTGAGACACATAGAAAAACTAAAAACCCCTAATCTATGGAACTCAAAGTTATCTCTAAACCTAGTTACTTAATTTTTACATTCATTTGAAAAAAAAGAGAAATCTCTAAAAACCCTAATCTCTAAAAACAAGTTGGGATTGCAAAAAGTTAAGGATCTTGTTATGTGCATTCAAGCCTACACCTTGTGTCTCGTACAGATGATGAATATACAAGTGATCGATGGAATCTCCCTTGTTGTTAATATTGATCATGATGAAGGTGGAACCGAAACCTCGTCCTCCAATCCACAATCCAATGTTGAATAGGCAACTTGTTCTATTTTTGTTGATGAAAATGAAGATGTGATGGATATGTATAAGACTTAACTCATGTTATAATTTAGAACAAATAGCCTCATATATAAAGGTTAATTTTGGATGTATAGCCTCGTCTATAATTATTGCTTTGGATTTTGCATAATGTAATCATCTGTGGGAATTGATATGGACGTAGATTTCCTTCCAAAATGTCATTTGTGTATCAATGTTATTTTCTTGCAAGATAATGTGTTATTTACAAATACACACACACACAAGTCAATTGGGTCTAGCTCAAGTGGTGGAGAGGAGAAGTTGTTATCCTCCCCACCTGGGTTCAAATCCCACTTGTGACATGTTCACTCTTCATGAGTCAATTGTTGATTGGGGCACTTCATGAGCTAATTGTTAATTGGGGCTGGCAAGGTAACAACAATCTCATTCTCGCCTATGGGCTAAAGGGTGGGAGTGTGGCAACATGGGGAAAAAAAACATATATATATATATATATATATATATATATTATATATAGTATTTTTTATATACCGTGTTTCCTCGATGTACTCATTTNGGGGGGGGGGGGGGTCACGTTTCCACAACGTTCCCATTTCCAAAACCCGTGCTCATTTCCAAGTTTTGTGCAACTTAGCTCTAAACATTATAACTAGGTAAACATTGAAATTGCAATGGAGACTGACACTTCACAGTGTGATTCATGGTCCCTTGAGAGAATCAAATGCAAAGATGATAGTCTAAATGAACAAAGGAGGTCAAAATCAAAGCTAAGGCAATCCAAATCCACTAAATCACGTCCTGCGAGATAGCCTTCAACAGTGACAGTCTTTAACGCTAAGAGATAATCACATTGCAGCTCTTTGGGCCCTGGCTATGGAAAAACTAGGGATATAAACCGTAGATAATGAACAATCAATGAAGAACAATCAATGGACACTAGACAGTTGATGGAGAAGAGGAGAATTAGTCGAACCATAAATGAAACAGTGGGGTGCAGCTTTCAGGAAACTGAATCCAACGGAATCATCAATCTAGTCATCTGCCAAAGTAATGGCAAGTTAGCTAGCAGTGTAGATGCTTCTCCAAACATAAACAGAAAGAAATTAATGAGTTGGGCGAAATAGTGTTTAGGGATAGACTCAAAGTTACCAGACTCGAAATCAGGAAAAACTCAACAAGGCAGAAAAGCCAAGAGTTTGACTCAGATCGAGAAAAATTCGGACAAACACAAAAATATAAAGAAATACACCAGTACAAAAACTCAGATCAAGAAAAAGTCTAAAAAAACTCAAGAAAAGATCGGGAAAACTGCACTAATCCTCGAAGAAAAGTACACAAGATATGCTCTTCAAATTCTTGAGGTGATATTCTACAATGAAAAAACACAATAGTTCGTTCTGATTTGGTTGGCCGAACTTGTTGGACGAACCTTAACAAATTTCATTCTCCCTTTAATATTCAACGAATTTTGAATCCCAAAGAAAAAAAGCATCGAACCTTGCCAATTAGGTTATTACCTAATTGTAATCATTTTGCAATGTTTGTGCAGCAAACAATTGACATTCCCTCTAGATAAGGATGAAAACTACACCAATGTATTGTGATACAAGTTTCTCTCAACGATATGTTTATGAAACTCAACTCATTGATCTATTCACCCAGTGTTTAACTTTCTCCTTTAATAATTACCATTTTATGTTCAAATTTCTTTTGTAACCCGTGGTATAGAATGTTAACACCTCAAGACTTGCTAAAACTCCATCCAGCTAACAATGGATAATTGACCTTGTTGCCTCTGTGTTAAAATTTCACCTCATGACAACAAATCTGCTCTCATACAACTTAAAAGTTAAAACCCTACATCTGAATATGAAAACTTCTGAAACACCTATCAAAACTTTAGATCTACATAAACCAAAATATTGTACAAAAGAGTCAAGAGTGTAAGCACCGCATATCAAGAGGTAAGATCGTTATAGCAGCAAACAATTGATAGATGTCAGAAAAGAAAAGTCTTAAAATCAGAGCTGAATACTAAATCAGAATAGCACAGGTTCATTCTGAGTCTTCTAAATCCTTTTCTTTTGTCGAAATCTTGAAGAATGTTCCAAATCCCTCCCATCCTCTCATAAGGGGAAGGAAGTCTAATTGGAACTGATAACTTATGAGGCAGAAACGAATATCCTCTTGGGGTGAGTCAACTCTGGACTTTCCTTGATTAAGAGGGGGATTATAACTAGCAATCGATAACTATGCTCTGTTTCTGTATTCTTCTTTGCAATCAATTTGTAAGAATCTATCCTTGTACTCGGGAATTTGGCACGAAAAGCCCCTACAGGAAAGTTTGCCTTCTCTCCCCCGAGTTCTTTGAAGGGAGGGGGAAAGAACTGCAAGACACTCAATCAATACTATTTGTATGATTGCTGTTAGTTATGCTACAGCTTTTTTATAATAAAATATTTCCCAGTTTCAGTTTAAAAAAACAATATAACTTTCCTAACTAACAGGTGCCATGATGGTTCACCTTCCAATTGGACATAGTTGATTCTAATCAACAACAATCTACTAGTTGATGTTGCTTGGTTGATGATGATCTGTTTGTTGATGTCAATCTAGGATGGATCACCAACACCTAATAAAAGCCATGCAGCAATATTGAAAGGAGAAGAACATCTTATCGTTTTCCCATTATTACTGGGCATTTTGCAATTGTGTTATCCTTATTATATTATGATGTGTCGCACATTTTAATTTTCATTGTTTCGAATCTTGATGAGCTCATTTTCAAATTATGATATAATGATGTAATATCAATATCTCTTATCTATATATTTAGCATTCGGTAATGAAGAATGTCTTATCTATGACTACAATAAGTTGCTCATCGCTTAATATCTAAATGAACTTCAAAGTATTGGTATTTTAGTCTTTCTTCTTGTTTCGGATTTTTCACTATAGTTTCCTTTACTGTTTCCTCCCCCATTCCCTGTTGTTTTTTATTTTTTGGTGTTTCCAATTTCTACTGTTTCAAATAAACGTCTATCCATTTTCTGGTCAACACTGGACTTTAGCCATCCCTATTTCAAAGAACATTTTTCCTACCAATACCAATTTCTCTTTTATGATTCTTGATGCAACATAGGTCAACATACAATGGAAATATAAAGCTCAAATATGTTATTATACCAAGGGATATGGTAAATTTTAGCCACTCTGTTTTCTGAAGTTTATTTTATAAAAAATTCTCCCCTTGCCTCGGTGAGTTATGAATCGAAAATTGAGCAGGCATGAAGTTGACCTTGGGTGTCAACCTAAAATTACATAATATTATTTTTGGGAGGACAAAAACTCCAAATGAGGAATGGAATGTAAGAAAATTGTTAAAAAGAAACCCCTCTTATTGAGTCAAATATGATCCTGTGATTATACGGAAGCAGACGAACAGGCAAACACGGGATGCCTTTTGTCCCAAGGCACATTTAGCAAAAATGAGGAAACATCTCATAAAACTATCCCATAAAACTGGAAACATCTCAACCCTCAGCAATAAAAAAGGAAAACCCCATGACTCAAAAAAGTGGATTGCTGAATCATTGTAATGATGGTTGTTTAGGCCTTGGCCCAACCTATATCTAAATAATAAAAAATCTACCCGTTTTAGTTAAAAAAAAATATATGATCCTGTGATTGAGAAACCATAAAAACACAAAGAATAACCATGAAGAGGGAGGACAAACATCATCAAACGACGCTTTTTATAGAAACCAATAAGCATAAAAAATGAAGCTCGTAAAAGAATCATACCAAAGACCATTAGGCATGAAAGCTTCTCAAGCATAAGATTTATATTTGTATACTTTTTGAATTATCAACTATGCACAGCTGAATAACATTCTCTGGGCATCAAACTATGCAAAACTGAATAAGCATTCTCCAGGCCTGATTAATCTCATCTCACACGCTCTACATACATATATAACAAACTGCAGGGTACTAGAGCAAAGAGATTAAGCATACCAAGCATTGTTTCGTGTAGCTTCAAGTCAGCAACATGCAATGCCTCCTCCATTTTCGTGGAAGCTCTGGATACACAGCCTTTTGAAAGAGCCTCCCTATTGGATCCTGGTAGATACATGTTTGAGCCAATGCCTAATCCATAGTGAAGGGTTCCATCAATCTCAACCACATATATACTGTGTGTAAACCCATGAAGACTGCACTCAAGTTCTGGCAGCTCATCCAATAAAGATTCTGCAAGTGTTCTCGGATGGGTCTGTAATCTGAATTTTAGTTTTAATAATGCTTTGCAATCCAATAGAGTTGAATCCTGAGAATCAAATGCACCACCCGATCTAGCAAAGACTTTTTCCTGCACTTCTTCATCTGCAAGTAAACCAGTGGAGAATCATTGTTAGACAATCTGGTCATAAACTTCCATTTTTATCCCACATGCTGCAGTTACTAGAATTAACTGTGATGCACTGAAATAGAGTTTGAAAGGAAACAATAAGTGGACATTTTAAACTCTTGTAAACTTATCATCTCGTATTTCTCATCTTTGTCTCGTCCTTTATCTATGTCAATACTAACCCTCCTCTCAGTCCTCTATTATACCATTTAGAGATCTATTATTGCATGCCGAAGGTTTAGGACTCGGACTCAGAAGTTCTATCAATGACCTGATGTGTGATAGCATTTGGACTTTACTGGAGGCAATATATTGGCACCAATATATCCTCATAATGTACCTGGAGAACAGCAGAAAGTGAAGCCAATTAAAATTTGAACCATGGCAAACACGACTTGTAAGATAATAAAGAAAAAAAGGAAAGCACCATGAGTCAAGCTGCATAGGCAATAGAGAAGTCCATTTTCCCTGAACTCAAAACCAATCCACCAGTGCTGTTTGAAGCTTATATCCCATGTGCATGTAATGACTCTAAAACACTGAAAGGATAGCCAAATTTATTTTTTTATAACTGCTTCAAAAAAGTTAAAACATGCCCGGAGGAGCTGCCCTGCAAAGAGTGGACTTTCTTCAGGTTAGATGCCAGGTTTATGGGGTAGTTATTCCGCCAAAATTGCCCGGGACAAACACTCAGCTATCCTTTGAAACTCATACACCGGCAGACGACTTAACACTCCGTTGACCTCACCAATGAACCAACGCCCCATTGGCTAGGATAACCATAGTTGAAAATTGCTATACACCAAAAACTAGATCAAGATATGCTCGTGAGATTAAAAAACACGCATACTGACACACTGAAAGTTGTTCAAACTCAAAGGGCTTATCCAGTGGCCGCCACTGAAAAATGCCACCCATCAATATCAAAATAACATAAGCAAACTGCATATTGAGACTTTGAATGTTATTCAGGGACAGAAAATTGCACTAACCCTCGAAGAAAAGTACACAAGATATGCTCTTCAAATTCTTGAGGTGGTATTCTGCAATTTCGCAACAGAACCAAACATGGCCCATTGTATTCCGATTCCACGAAGCCCAATTCCTCGGCACTATCACAGAAGCCATTCTCTCGGGGGAAAGCCTGCAATAACTCGAGTAACTTTGGGTTTTAATTGGATGATTAAGCTGAGATCAATAGTCTTTATTACTTAAAGAAACAAAAACAGACAATCAGTGTCAATGGGGCACTGGTTAGATGGTAAAGTGGTGTTGCATATCCACGAGGTTCAAATTCCCCGGAAACACGTTCCACCCTTTTGGGTTTAGCCATGCAAGTAGGCTGTCTGTACCCACCCACAGCTCCTTGGGCGAAGGGATCTTCTTAGAATGTTGTAAACTGGATGCATTGTGGTATTCTCAGATTGGGGTAGTGCACTTAGAAAGATCTTGTCAAAAAATATATACAAATAAAAAAGGGCAAAGGAAATAGCAAACAATTACTTTCCATTGGATTGAGGCACACCGCCAAATGACAAATCATACTACAAACCACTGCTTGAGAGAGAGCTGGAGAGGGATTGAAATGCAATCATAGTTGTATGGGTAGGCTTGAGATGGAGTTGCTGGAGTGAGCATCCATCGGGGTAAAAAGCAGAACATATGTGAATTCAAAGAAAACTTACATGGGCAGAGCCCAAACAGGCTTAAATGCGGTTAAAACGATAAGGTAGAGTAAATAAATGCTTACCAACAGAGTTGGAGAAGATGCGTACAGAACAAGCCTGTGAGCGAAAGCCTGAGATACTGTCTGTAGAATCACATCCTGCCGCTTGTTTTCGTCTTCCATCAATGCTGTAGTTTCGAAGTTCAAATCCGATTGGAGTATGCAGATAGGTGGCTCTTTCGAAAGTTTGTTGAGCATACGGTAAAATAATGAATATATATGAAGTTCAAATCCAATTGGAATATGGGGTTACATGGCTCTTTTGAAAGTTGGTTGCAGAAGCCAGTAAAATAACTTAATGAATATATAGTTGTGTAATGGTTAAGAACATGTGTTTCTTACAAGTTCAAATCCAAAGGATAGGGTATGTATATTTCAGTAGACTTTTAGATTTTAAATATTTTCATGTTATCCAAGATTGTACATAGGACAAATAATTATTTTTTATAATATTTAAATCACTTTTATAAAACATGTTATTGGCTAATAAATTTGAAGTCTCATTGTTGAGCTCTTACATAGTGCAATTTTTTCATTTTTAGATAACGTCAATTTTAAGTTTTAACTATAACTTTATTGAAGTTTTTTGTGAGGTCTCATAGATAACCTAAGTTTTAAGTTTCAACTATAACTTTATTGAAGTTCTTTGTCAAGGCTCCGGGTGGCGACAATATTCTTGATAATATCGCATGCATTAACACTTTTGCACTGTCAAATGTAAATGAATAAATCAATCGATTGTTGATTTGTCACATTCTACTTTATGCTTGCCAAAACCCTATCCTCGCCACCTCATTGCCTCATCAGTGTCTTCTCGTCGTCTTCCCACAGCTATCCATGCATAATGATAAATATTAATCCAATTATTTTGGCATTGAGACTCGAAGTGAATCACTCGCAACTTACCTTCTAGATCGAGAAACTTCCTTCAATGCTCTTGGACTTTGTAAGCCATTCTCGTTTCACATAATTTTTTCTATGCAGGGAACATCTACAAGTTGTAGTAGTTACTCTCCGGAAAATGATAATCATGATCTCACCAACCTTTTAGTCTTCAAGTATTAGCTTAGCTCTGCCTGCACCTCGAAACATATCTTGGAGTTGAGGTATGCTTCTTCTTTGAGTCTACTCTTGTTTTAGAACCCTTTCTGCACATGGACAATTCATAGACACGTCTAGGAAAGTCAAAGTCATGCCAAATTAAGTTTAGTCATTGTTCTATCCTATTTAAACAATTATACTTCTTGCTAATAGATTTTTTGCGAGTATATATTCATTACAACGGAATATTTTATGTATGTGCTAGGGAAAATGCTTTTGGGCAAAATCCCCTAGTGTAGTGGGCTTACTATAGCATACCAATGAGCATATATAAAGTACATTCCAAAAAGAATACCAAACTAAGATAAAATAATCGAATTTCACAAAAATAACCAACTTATAAAAAAAGAGGAAAATCAACTCACCGGGAACCCAACGTTCGGCGTTGTTCCCGATTGATGGAGCCCTTTCGCTCATTCCCAATGGTCTCTCTACAACCTGCAAAAACTTTGAACAAGTATAACTATACGGAGAGGTAGTTATAGTAATAACTACTTGTTAGTTTTATGAAAAATAACGGAAAAGAACGAAGCAATTAGTGTTCCACTGAAATGTATACAAAAGCATTGAAAATATTAACAATAATAACACAAGATACTTTGAAGGAACAAATTTTTTGTATTATTAATTAATAGCAGCAAGGTGGTTGCAACTTATACATGTTAGATGCGACGTTGCATGTTGAAAGAGATCCTAGATTCCTCCACCCTGGTCCCTGCTATAAGGATGTTCCTGACACTACAGTCACCATAAGCCCAAAGAGAGTATAAGGAGAAACTCTTGGCAAGATAAGGTTGGTGATCAGAGGGAAACTGGGAACAAGAGTTTCCAAGTCAAGAAATCAACAGCAACAGGGATATAATGGGCTTACAGACTCAGCGAGAATAGTCGAATAAGTGTTTGTTGTTAATGTTCATGCCATTATTATAGTTCTTTGCATTTCAATAGATAAGAGCATCATAAGAACAAGATCACTGAGAAATACACATTCACAAGAGACACGGCATTTATCCTGGGAAACCCTCTAGGGGAAGAAAACCCAGCAAAACTTCCTTATCATAAATAGCTTATACAATGTTCAAGAGATAACTCAAACCAATACAGATATTCCTCCCCAAGAGATGTGCCACTCTTCTCCCTCTCTCCAACTGGTAATTGCAGCTTGCCTCATAAGAGAATGAGCAAGTGAGTTGTTTGTTAGAAGTGAAGTGTTAGCCTCTTATTTATACAAGACTGGCACGTGTGAGAGGGTTTCACTGGCAAGGTCGACCTCTCACTCTGGGTGGGTAAACCCACCTTTATTTAATTATGGGTCTTCAATAATAACTGTTGGGACCGACTTCTTATTCTGCCCTTTATAATTGTCCAATGACCAATCCGCAAAAGGGGATTTGGTCCTTATACAATTACCGACATGATTAATCCACAATGGGGATTAATCCTAATAATAAAATAACAATAATAATAAGAATGCTCTT
>ML777032.1:1453390-1470493 GCA_009831015.1 Picea engelmannii | reverse complement strand
CAAGTCTCCTTCACTCAAGATGACGAGTGCTTTCTTCAACTTGTCTGTGTTGCTAAGACAATACGCTATCTTGACAGAAGGTTAGGTTAGAGGATAAGCTCTATGATAAACTTTTAATCCTTCTAATAATTTGATCATAGCTTCAACATGCAACACTAATCAAGATAATGTCATGACAAATAGATGCATATCAGAATAATCACACCTGGGTTGCATCATTCCTTTGAATGTGTTGGATCTTGAGATCCTTCTGGATCTATGGAAAGAGATCCCTTCTCCTGCAAATACTCTTTAAAGTTTAACCATTTAAAGATATGTGAGTGCATACCTCTGATAGCATTTGCAGGTGGTGGCACCATCTGGCAGCAGCGGTAATCATTACCAACTCTTTAAAAACTTCTAGGGTGACTGCCACTGGTAGTATGACTGCGACTGCAACTGGTACTGCAACTGCAACTGGTTCTGAGACTGCAACTGCAACTGCAACTTAAGGTTTTATGAGGAAACCCTGATTTTTCAAACTTCAAATTTTGAAATTCTGATCCAGGGGATAGATGCGTTGAGCTGAGGCGAGTTAGCTGGTGCAGTCAGATTTCTGAAAATCCAACTTTTACCCCCTCAAACTTGATCTGTGGAGTTCTGGACTGGTGCTTCTGGTTTTCTGGTACTTCTGGTACTTTGGTACTTCTGGTACCCTGGTTTTCTGATACTTTGTGAAACTAGGGTTTCACTTTTCGGGAGATCTAGCCACTGAAAAGGTGCGCTGAAGGTGCCAAACTAATCCTTAGGGGAGGGCGCACTTTTCTAGATGGTTTTGGGGCTGAAAAGCTTCACCGTAAAAAAGCCCTGATTTTCATGTACGACAACAATGACGTTTTTCACTTGTGAAAGATGCTTCCTTCAACTTGGCTCTTATACCATGTTATTGTTTAAGCCATTATTATAGTTGTTTGCATTTCATTAGATAACAATAGCATAACCCAAGATCACTGAGAAATACACAATCACAAGAAACACAACATTTATCCTCGGAAACCCTCTAGGGGAAGAAAACCCAATAAAACTTCCTTAATATAGATAACCAATACAATGCCAAGAGATCTCTTAAACTAATACAGAAAGTCCTCTCCTTCTTCTCCAGCAGCAGATCCGAAACTTGTCTCTCAATGAGCAAGTGAGTTGTATATTTAAGTGAGGCGTTGGTCTCTTTATTTATACAAGTCTGGCACGTGTGAAGTGTCTCTTCACTGGCAGGGCCGACTTCTCAAACTGGGTGGGTAAACCCAACTTTATTATATTTCTGGGCCTCTTTAATATTTGCTAGGGCTGACTTCTTATTCTGCCTATTACAATTGTCTTTTGACCAATCCGCAAAAGGGGATTTGGTCCTATTACAATAACCAACATGATCAATCCACAATGGGGATTTATCCTATGAATAATATATCAATAATAATAAGAATACACTTTGCAGTTACATTATTTCAACAACTCAGATGGAGTGCACTTTAGAGAGTGTCCAAAGAAATTTGGACCGCCTTACGCATCAGATTCTGATGGTGCAGATCAAGGACTTGTCGGAGTAGATGCAACAAAATCTAGTCGATGTACCTCAGGCTTGGGTACAACTATTTAGGCATCTAGCCAACACAGTTGTATGCTACAAAGAGACACATGCAGGGGCGTGGCCTTTGGCATAGATAGTCTATGACACATTTTGTATCGACCTATAGATGGACATGCAAGGCTAGAAGCCCAAATTTTGTAACTTAAAACCCATATTTTTTGTATTATCGGACACAGAAGTGATACATATATATATATATATATATATATATATATATATATATATATATATATATATATATTTGCCTTCATATACAATTGTTATGTACAAATGTATGTGTTTCTTTTATATATGTGAAAAATGCCAATCTAGTACATAATTAGCACATGCATAAGATACATTATTTGCACTTCTAAAAATGTGAATATAAGTAATATAATTAAAATATCGCTCCAGAAGACATACCCATAGCATTCATCGGAGCAACGTGGGATCACACACACGGTATTGATTGTTTAGTTGTGACACCACCAATTGGGAATCTAGGCGAACCTCTAAACATGAGATATGATGCACAATGACATCTCTTAGGAGTTCGATTACAATGCTATACTTGGCTACATTATTCGTTGATGTCCCTAAACAAGTGCCTCCATATACAACTAGTTGGCCCTTGGGCAAATAAATCACCCATGTGGTGGAAGCAAGATTCCAAGTGTGATGGATTGTGCCATCCACAAACCTGACGTGAACCAAAGGTTCCATGGACATCTGCTAATCAAGCAGAGAAGCAGGCAAAAGCAAAGGGAACAATAATAGTCATATTATCTATGTATAGTAAATACAAAGAGCAAACGCCTGAGCAACAATGCTCAAGTGAAATACTTCTTAAGGTAGAGTCCATTTCTGGCCTCTGAAAACACATTCCCTTGATAATAAAATAACTCGTAGGCTCCCTTTTGAAGTGCACACTTCACTATGTAAGGACCGTGCCACATTGGATTGAATTTGTCAGTGCCTAAAGTGTCCTTATCTTGATCATAAACCAGGACAAGGTCACCCTTAGAAAAAATCCTTGGGCAAACCGACTTATCATATTGAGACTTGACACATTTTTTGTGCGTCTTGTTTGCGGTGGCAACATCTCGACGTCACTCATCTAGTTGCTCTAAGTAAATAATACACACTTCTAAATTAGTTGTCTCAAGTATAAGTTCGATTGCAATTTTTAACAAAGGGATTTCACATTCAACATGCATGACTACTTCCACCCCATGAACGAGCTGGAAAGGCGAGAAACCTTTGGAAATCTTGACCGAGGATCGATGGGCCCATAATGTTGGATAAAGCATCAAATGCCAATTAGATTTGCTCTTATTGATAGTGCGTTGAAGTATGGTCTTGAGAGACTTGTTTATGACCTTTGCTTGACCATTATCCTGTGGATAATAGGGAAATGAATGCTCCTGCTTAAATCCCACTTTGGATGTTAAATCAAACATCATTCGATTCTGAAAGTGATTGCCATGGTCAGTGACAGACTCTCTTGGATTGCAGTCTCACCATCGTTCGAAAAAGTAGGCACAACCTCCGCCCACTTCATAAAGTAGTCGATGACCACGATGATGTAACGATGCCCCCTAGTCGATGGAGGGTGGCATGTAGTAAAATCAACTCCCCACTTTGTAAACAGACTGACAATGATGACTGGGAAAAGTGGAGTAGGATGTGCACACATTTTCCGAGAAAATATCTGTCAAGGATGACACCTCTCGACCGCCTCAACACAATCTTTAAAGATTGTCAGCCAAAAGTACCTAGTGAGCAAATTTTTTTCGGTTGTTTCCAACCCTGATAGGAAACCACCACATGCTCCACTATGGTAGTCATTTAGCATAGATTTCACTTCTTCATGGGTTAAGCAACAACGAATAATCGAATCAACCCCATGATGATACAAAGTGTCGTTGATAATGACATAATTCTTCGCCTAATGGTGAATTCGACGTCGATCATCCCATGAATAGTGTGGAGAAAACTTGAAAGTTTGGAGATATTTAAGGATATCCCCGTACCAAGGATCATTGGAAGAAGGAAAAAATGTTCATCCGGAAACAAATCCTTAATCACAAGTTCCTCATTCTCCCTAGGAAACTCCAAAATCAACTCAGTGAAAACCAATGATTTTTTAGACTTAGTAGAGATGAAGTCTAAGTCGATTTTTTGCAGAATAAAAATATGTTTATTATACTTTTCCCCTATGATAAACAATGTCAGGGTGTATTCAAATGGATTGAGATTGACAACTACAATGGTTTTTCGCAGTGAAATGTAATGTCGTAATCTTTGAACAACGTGAACAACTGCCAAGGCTAATTTATCGACATGCGAATAATTGAGTTCAGGTCCAATCGGACCATGACTAAGGTAATAGATGATGTGCTCTTGCGAGCTATCATCCTCCTGAACCAAAACCATACCAACTGTGGCTGCCATTGTTGGGATATACAACAAGAATTCCTTGCTATAGTTTGGAGGACTAAGCAAAGGGGTAGACATAAGCACTTTCTTAATCACGTCGAAAGATCGTTAGGCGAACTCATCCCAGATGAAGGGAGCTTCTTTCTTCAACAAGCACATAAAGCCCTTGGTGATGTCAGCATAGTTCGCAATAAACTGTCGAAGGAAATTGGCCTTTCGTTGGAGACTCTGCAACTAACGAATATTTCGTGGGGGTGGTAACTAAACTATTGCCTCCACCTTTAATGGATCAACCATGATCCCTTTGTTGGATACAATGATACCCAACAAATGCCCTGATATGACACATAAGATGCATTTATTTGGGTTCAATCGAATACGATAATGACGACATCTTTCAAAACAAGCCTAAGGTGCATTGGATGATCTACCCTCTTTCGAGAGGGAGCAACGAGGTCATCCATATAAGCCTCAACAATATGTTTCAAATTGTGGAAAGCAAATGACACGGCCCGCTAAAATGTAGCTACAACATTTTTAAGACCAAAAGACATTTTACAATACGCAAAAGTCCCCCAAGGACATATAAACATCTGTGTTGATCCTCTGGCGAGCTCTGAATTTGATTGTAGTTGGAAAAACCATCCATGAAGGAAAAGATCTCACTTCCTCCACACTCATCGATAATCTGGTCAATGAAGGGTGTGGGGAAGTTGTCCTTGCGACAAGCTTTGTTCAAATCTCGGAAATCCATACAAATTCGTATGGTCCCTTACTTTTATAAACGAGAACGGGATTAGACACCCATTCAATGAGAGGAACCTGGTAAATAAAACCCGCCTTAAGCGACTTTTCAACCTCAACCTTTATAGCTGTCACTTTCCTAGGATTAACTGGTCCTAAATTTTGTCTAATAGTATTGGAATTTTCGTAGGTTCGAATCTCATGTTCGACAATTAGAGGGTCTATGCCTAACATCTCTTCGTAGGACTAGGAGAAATCGTCGTAGAACTCATTAAACAAATAGGTATATGTGCATATCTCTTCAGAGGAACATTTTGCGCCTATAAAAACATTCTCCACAACACCAGGGGTTTTAGAAATGTTGAAAGGAATAGTTTTTGATATGTTGGCCATGTTCCCTTCGGCATAGACACCGTGCTTTGCCAATGGGTTCATAGACTGATCAAAACTTCTACTCATGGCTGACCGAAATTATCTGCTTTTGACATGAATGATTTCAGGGAGGAAATATGATCAATGATGCATATCCTCCCATGGTCATTCTGAACTGTCATTGCCTCTATAAGAGCTTTGTTAGAAGGCAAAACAATATCAATACAGTCTAGGGAAGTTGAAGAATTCTGAGCCCAAATAGGCTATGGGAATTGATCATCTTCTTTTGTCCATGAAGAAGTCCAATCAAGGTCTGTAGTCGCTTGCTGGATATCTCGATAATCAATCTCGTCTACAAATAGTGGCATGTCCATCCTGACATGCTCATTTCCCTTTACCTATTCGCATGGTGAGGGAAAAAGCCATAGATCTTCTAGATACGAGGTTATAAATGAATCAACTCGTGTAACGAGGACTGGGGAGATTGAATTTTGGTATTTGACTAGGGTAGCACGGATATAAGAAATTGGTGCTGGAAAATTAAATGTTCCTACGAGGGAAGGATACATTCCAACACTAATACTCTCAGTGGTTGTCTGAGAGTTTTCAATCAACAAGACCGTAGATCCCAGATTTGCTACGGAGTCAGGGCAGTTAAATGTCATATGGTCAATTATTACAATCCTCCCCTCATGGGGAAAGCATAAAACTCAAAAAAACGAGGAGATGACAGTCGTCAGTGCGTAGCTCCAATTCCTTCCTAACAAAATATTATAGTCGAGCGGAGCATCGACTACTTCAACTTCTATGGAAACAAACTTTCCTCCTAACTAGACCGAAAAAGAGGAAATACGCCCATGCAGTGTGAAAGATCATCTATCAAACACGGTCAAAAGAGTAGGAGAAGGGGTAAGTTCCGGAGAGCCAATGGTTCTCCAATAGGAAAAAGACATGACACATGTCGAAGTACCTTCGTCGACGACAGTCCTCCTGATAACATGTTTTGCATACACAATGTTAATCTGGAAGGCTACATGATAAGAAAGGTGAGGCTTCACTTCAGTAGTGTCAAACTTCATAATTAGCTAGATCGAAGAGTCAACAACCCCAATCACGGATAACAATGTGGCTCATTGCGCGGGGCAACTTTGGAGCACCTCTAAGGCAGACAACGCACAAGGTGTCTGAGCCAAGTCCTCAACAATAGAGTAGTTGGGAGCAACTCGAGCATTAGGATTGTGGGAGGCTCTCTTATACACACATTTCGCTATGCGTGGCATCGTTTCCTTCTTAGGCTTCTCTATATAAAAGAATTTTGAGGGTCGAAAGTTTATTTTCCTTTAGGCATCGACTCAGGATTACCACAATCGCACGACTAAGTCGACAAATCCACCTCCTTTTCTTTCGTATGATTAACCATATTGACGAATGAGTAAGATCCATCCAACAAAGGTGTGCTCGAGGTATCCCCTTGTGGATTTGAAATAGAAGAACCCACCTGCATATTATGCCCTTGCAGGAACGAATTTTTTAGTACAATAGGTTGTTGTTGTTGTTGATGATGTTTTATCAGGCGGTTGGCCTCTTCCATTTGTGAGCATTGATGGGTAAAGTGATCACCCCTGCAAAATCTTTCGTGGGAATTTCATTTTCTTGATCTCCTTCTTTGCCCTCCAGCTTTTCCATTTCATTTATCATTTTTATTACCCCCACCTCCTTTCTTATCCTTGCCCTTTTTAGCTTTCCCTTCAGGTTGTTGGGTACCCTTTGGGGTCATCGACTGTACAACATGAACATCCGATGACTAGACAGTGGGGATAGTCGAAGAAATGACTTGACCAGTTGCAGACATATGAATAGTCATATGTTGCATCTAGTTTGCATCCAGATCTGCATAAGTGCTTTTAACAGACCCAACAATGCCATCGACATGAGGTCCGGATTTCGTTTTTGAGGGATCGAAATCGGGTCGTGGTGCGACTGGTATAATTTCGTAAAGGAGCCCAGACTGCGAATAGATCAAATCTAACTACTGGGCCCTGAAGATCGCTTCTTCCTTAGAAAAGACTCCTGACGTGGATACATCTTTAGAGATGTTCGAAATAAAGACTTGAGGAACCATTCCAACAAGAATCACGAGAAACTTTGGCTTTAATCAATGTCTTCTATCTTCGCCACTCCTAGATACGATTCGAGATATGAGTGGTCTTAACTTGTTTCAACGTAGAAAGGAGATAAGTGTCGACATCATACCAAACACGAAGTCAAAAATGGTTTAGAAAAAACAAAACCAAATCGTGGAACATGCGAAATGCTCCACCATGAAGTTCGATGTACCACTTCGTGACAACTCCAATGAGAGTTCGTTGGAAAAGGCGAAGCCATAATGAATCATCTTTTAAAGAATTTGACAGACACCATAGATGAAATGTTGTTACGTGGTCGACGAGATCTTCACCAGGCTTACCTTTGAAATTAGAAATGTTGGATGGCAACTTGGTGGGAAACGGTGGCTAGTTCGGATCATGACAAACCAGATCATTCATGAGCTTTGACATGTCTGACAAGTTTAACGTTTCCAGAAAAGGTAACCTGGACTGGGATCCATAATTCTAGTTAGGAATGTTGGAAGTTCTGGGTTGAGGACCAATCAAAAAAGAATAACTTGGATTGGTGCTGACACCGGGTTGCCAGGAAGAGCTTGCAGATGGGCTAGAGCTTTGGGTGAAACCTTGTTGGCCCTGGTTAAACCGAGGAAAACCTCCACCCATCTGGTTCCCTAATGGAAAAGTAGGGTTTCCCCGTGTTGACACTCCTTGCGAAAGGAAACAATCCTTGCATGGGAATATTTTGACCTAGCAAGGGGTTGCTCCCTGATGACATCCCTTGCAGAGAGAATGACCCTTGCGTGGGATTCCAATGGCCTTGGAAGGGGTTTCCCCCTACCGACACTACAAATGAGGTAAAAGGATTACTTTTGAACCCACCATATAATGTGAATGGCGTTGAATTAGACAACATGTAAACAAATTGAAATCCACTGCCCATAGGACCGCCACATCCCACGAAGGGATTAGGGACAGAAGATGGGAACAAACTTCTCATGAGAGAGGGGAATGACAGATGAATATGGCCTCCACCCCAAGGAAAATATTGGTAGGGAATCAAAGAACTTCCCATACCAACGTTAGTAGCTTGGGAAATCGAGTGGGAACCAATCAATATGTTTTGCATGGTCATTGACGACATACCAAATGAAAATGTGTTAGTTATCGAAGGTAACGACGAAGTCACACCCAAAGGCTGAGTGGACCCAAAACTCAGTGGAGTAGAGCTACTGACTGACACAACTATTGTAAACTGAACCACATTAGTCGTTTGGTTAGAGACGCCATGAGGACAGATTCCTTCGATTACAATTGTCGACGTGGGGGTTGCAGGGAACCCCGACCTAGACACTTCTGAAGTTCCTTCCATTATTGCCCACTGAAGAGGGTGACTGTTAACGAAGTCCAACCCGGGACCCATAGTTTGGAAAACAATCGAACTGTTAGGTCCAGTTAACGGAGGATTGAACGAACATACGAAACCTTCAACTTTGAGATTTGATATATCAGTGACCTTCGGTGCATGACCATTAGTTTTTGTGGGTTCTATTTCTACGATCTCAACGAGACCAGTCAGTACAAAAGTGCCAGTTTGATCAAGTCAATGCCTCAAGGGAGGCGATGAAGGATTCACTTCCACTTGTTTAGGCATAAGACTTTCAATTCTCCTAGATCGACGAGGCAGTTTATTAGCCACTTTGAGTTGTCATCTTGAGGTGACTACCGACACACCTTCCTAAGCAATATACGATCACATAACACACCACTAAAAAAAATCCCTAGAAGTAACAACAGTTACAAACAACCTTGCTAATATCTCGACTAAGATGGATGAGGTCCTAAGATTGCAATAGTAACAAAGTGAGGAAAGGACCTTCTGGACGAAGGCATGGGTTGATTAAGTCCCATGAACCAGTGAACGAAGGAGTGAGTAGCAGTTACCCCGACCTCCACTAACCATCCTTATCTAGTGCAAGTACCCTTGCTTCGTGGGGAACCCTCCAACAATACTGAAAGATGTGTTATGACATCTACCTCGGGTACCACGAGAAACCCCTCACAATCACCTCTGAGATACCTAGGAAAAGAAACTAAGGATACCAACTCGCAATTAGCGTCCAAGGGGTACAATCGACAATCAAAATCGAACGTATAGGCAAGGTAGCTAATCCTGAAGCCTAAAAAACGTCGCTTCTCACGGAGGTAAGGGAACTGATGAAACCCCTAATATAAGATCTCTCCACTATGCTTAGTCAATCTTTGGAGGGGTTATCTCCTCGACTCTCCTTCACGAGACCTCATGTTTGATTCCTATGTTAAAGGAGCTTCTCGACTATACTTATATGAAATTTGGTTTGCATTCCCTATCTCAGACTCCTAAGTTTGTTTTTGGCCTTGGAGAAATTAACTCTCCAACATGAACCAAGGCCCTAGGCTAAACTAGTTTGTTTACCCTAAGAAAATGAACATGTCTAATTGATTTTAGTTAGCATTCATTTTATAGGGGTTGTATTTACTCATAAGGGTAACGAGTGAAACTGAATGGTGTTTTGACGGACTCAACAGAAAAAACACTCAAGAACAAAAATGCAAAATGCAGTTCTTCACTAAAAATATGAATGTAAACAATGCTTCAAAATTAAACAAAAGCAAACTCTTTCTTTTTGATATGCAAAGAATGGAACTTTTTCTTTTAGATGAAATGCACTTACTTATGCAACTTTCAAATGTAAGACAACTAACAAAATTTTGGAATTATTTTCATCAAAACTATAGAAATGAAATCGTTTTCCTTTTCAAGCATGCAAATGCAAATTGAAAACTAACAAGCACTATAAGAAGAAGAAAGCACACTATAATTTTTTTTCTCTCCAATGAAATAATGGAAAGGGCTAAAGAAGTAACACAAAGTATACTTTCTTAATTTTTAAAAAGTAAAAGGAATAAGAAAGATTTGAAAAACAAACTTTTCTCCTTAATACCAGCAAAAAACAACAAAAAGGAAGGCTGAAAAGATTTCAGACCTATAAAGATTTGTCAAAAACAACTATGAAAGCGAATCTTGGATAAAAAGGTCTAAGAAAGTGTCTTCCCAAAATACCTTTAAAAACTAAGAATGACCCAACAAAGGGGAAGCACATAAATAATTTGTTTTCCTTATACAAACTGAAACAAACTACCACAAGACTCAACAAATAACCTTAAAAAAGTCTAAACAAGAAACTTAACACCTGGCCAAGCAATCTCAAACTAGAAAGATTTATTAAAAAACCTTTCCTAGGATGATGTACGTGATTGTCTACAGGGAGACCCGCGTACACGTGACTGTATACATTGTCAAGCGCATATATGTATGCAACTGTGGCAACTACAACCCACGTGTGTTCTCTAAAAACTTAAAAAAAAATAAGGAAGAAGACAAGATAATTGGCTCAAATGAAAAGGGAAAAGACCCAATGACTGTAAACTATTGATTCAAGTGCTAAGCAATAGTCTAAGGCAAAAGAAGGACAAATAAACCAAGCAAACACAACAATAAATCCCAAAGCAACCCCACTGGGGAAAAGTCCCCAATATGGTCGCTAGTTCTACTTTTGTAGAAAATCCCATACAGTAGTGGGCTTACTACAACATACCAATGACCATATATAAAGTACATTCCAAATAGAATATCAAACTAAGATAAAATAACTGAATTTCATAGAAATAACTAACTTATAGGAAAAGAGGAAAATCAACTTACTAGTATCCCAATGTTTGGTGTTGTTCCTGATTGACAAAGTCCTTTTGCTCCTTCCCAGTGGTCTCTCCGCAACCTGCAAAAACCTTGAACAAGTATATCTATAAAAATAGGTAGTTATAGTAATAAATACTCTTTATGCTTATGAAAAATAATGGAAAAGAACGAAGCAAATAGTATTCTACTGACATTATACAAAAGCATTGCAAATATGAACAATAATAACAGAAGATACTTCGAAGGAACAAGTTTTCCATATTATTAATGAATAGAAACAAGGTGGTTACAACTTATACCCATTTGATGTGGCGTTGCCCTATCGAAAGAGATCCTAGATTTCTCTACCCCAACTCCTGTTATAAGGATGTTCCTGACACTAAAGTCACCACGGGCCCAAAGAGAGTATAAGGGGAAACTCTTGGAAAGATAAAGTTGGTGATTAGAGGGAAATTGAAAACAAAGGTTTCCAGTTCAAGAAATCAACAACAATGGGGATACAATGGGCTTATAGACTCGGCGGGAATATCCAGATGAGTGTTTGCTTTAACGTGCAAAGTATCATTACCTTTCTCCATGTGCCGAATGTTCCTTTTATGCGATCTCTAGTCAATTAGAGACAATTGAGTACAAGAAAAAGGAGTTAGACAACTAACCAATCCTGTAACTCATCGTTAATTTGGGCATAATTGTATTTTTTTGAACATTTATTAGCATGTAATTGGGTGTCCCTTAAGTAGCCCACATGTACGTAGGTTGCATAGCTATGAGGGCGCGTACATCCTTCAAAATATTGCTTTTAAGAAGGAATCAAGGAGGTATGGGGAATATTTTTCTGTAAGGAGGATAGGGATAAGGGCAACAAGAGAATCAAAGCTTCAGAGGTGGCCTTTGGCACTATAACAAAAACCCATTAGGATCTATTGAGTTAGGCCCTCAAATAACATATTTGAACACAAATTCTTCTTACCTTGGTTTATTGACAGTTTGATTGTTTATATCCCTTTCATTGCTAATATAATTTTTGTATATACATAATAAATAATGTTAACATTTGAATATACTTATTGATCATAATTTTAGCCATGTATCTATTCTATATCACTGGAGGCCCTCGACTCTTCCCTGCCATGATTGTCTAAAAGAGGTAGGATGCTCTCAATGACCCTTGCTACTTGCAAAATGGAAGGAAAACAAATCTTAAAACAAGAAATCTTGAAACCCTAATAAAATAAAGAAATTTTAAAACAACAGAAGGTTCAAAGGTTCAAATATCGAATTCAGTATTTGCTTGGGCTGGAAGTGGATGCAATGGCTGACTATGAGAAATTGCCTAGCTTCATCAAGTGATTTGACAAGTTCTATGGCATCCTCCTTACCCACAGAGTTCATACAAATCTATAATAATTATTTGCGGGAAATGCGGCATGGGGGATTTTGGCCCAATATTTTTATCAAAGAATCCATCTACAGGAGCCTCGACAGTCTCCTCCCTTCTTCTGCATATTTTTTTCCATTTATGTGGGTTGACGACCTCATGGTTAAGGCACTCTCGCAGGGTTATTCAAATTCTTTATTTTCTCCTGCTAGCGATCATGATGGAGCAATGGGGGACATGCATGAGATTGTGTGGGCATAACAACACTCTGCCTCTGTTGAAACCATGAAGTTATCGTTCTCTAGAATCAAAATAGTTAATATTTTGTGGGAAGATGACCACATGTGTATATTTCTGTAGGAAAACAATGCACAAACCTAAACGCATGGTGTGTGCTCAATTCACATGTAACCACGATAATATGGAGAAGCCATAGGTGGCAACCAATGCCTTGACAAGTAACGTAGGGATGTTAAGTGAGGTTACGACATTTATAAGTACCTGCTCCACATTTGCCTTGATACTCGGATTCATCCGATTATCTGGTTTACTTCCTACTGTTAGATGTTGACATTAGCAAATATTTGATTCTCACTACGTGCCTTGATGGGTTTTAAAAGAATCCTCTCTGAAATGTACGTGCAAGGAATTCATTTGTTTGTTTTCTATTAAAAAGAAAATTATAATTTCAATCAATTATTACTAATATTATTAAATATTTATAAATTAAAAAATTAAATTAAAAACTCCGACATAATATCTTTATGATTTTTATTGGTTTTATTATTTTCAATTTTTTTAATAAACTAACACATTGTTTATTGTCATTATTGTTCAATTATATATAACTTATATATATAGATATGGATGCTTGGGATAAGATTAATTTGAATTTTGGATGAGGTGGTGCGTATAATAGATATAAAAAAGATGGAACTATTCATAATTATTATTAGTTTGGTAAATTTTAACATTTATTATATTTTATATCCGCACATTTGATTCATGTATTTATGTTTGTTTCAATGTGTGTTATTAAAACAATCATTGTTTTTACCGAGGGAAAATGATCACTGCAATATCAATTTATCACATGATATTATTAGTCCCTACCTTCGGCCAGGGACTCTAGCTTTCGCCCCGCAGTCAACGATAGTTGACCACCTATTACCTGGTCCATTTTGCTACATTAGTTGGTGCGTTTTGGAGTGAACACCTACATACTTTGCCTATTTTACTTTTTCAAATGCCCAATGTTTTGGTAATTTATTATTAATTTGTTATTTTTTTTAGTTTTTAAAATATTTTTAATATTTTGTAAGATTCCAAAAATTGAATTTCTTATTGGTTGAACATAATTGATGGGACTAATTAGCCCCTCGTGGAAGGCAAAATTTTCTTCATAATTGTCAAACTTTTAAATTAATTTAAAAAAGAGCAAAAAATAAATTATTCGATTGGATGAATTATAGGTTTGTCATTAATGTCTTGGGTTTGTCATTAATAAAACACTTTCGCAACCGTCAGATACTGCAGTCAATGTCGATGTCTGAAGTTGCCTCTGTAGTCGACGTTTGAAGCTACCTAGAGCCGCCTACAATCACCGCTTGATACACTTATTACATTTTACATTTATTCAAATGCATGTAGGTTTTGGGAAGGGTGGTGAAGGTTTTCATGGGAAGGCCAGTCCAGAGCCTTTCTGCAATCAATTAGGATCGATCCATGGCAGCCCTCGAAAGCATAGTTTATCAATTAGCCAATAACTGTATCAACAGAGTTCTATGGGAAAACACTAGATACCTTCATTTTTGGTATATCTTGTGCCCATGCAGGAAGAAATCCCTGTGATTCAAGCTTGCACAATTGCCCCTACAATAATCTTGTCCATATCTCTCAATATGTCTACTTCAATCACATTTCTTTGTTTGTCACGCTTTGTGAGGAAGTATGGCATTAGAAGGTTTTTGTTTATGCACCAACTATGTGATGAAAGCAACGAACTCCGCCATGGATAAACAAAAGAATTAAATGTAAGTGCAACACAATAGTAGGAAAAATTGATTTTTGTTGAACAAATTAAAACATCGTGTGTTTTATAAGTTGAGATTTATTTGTTTAGGGTTTACTTGCTTCCTTTTTTTATGTACTTCGGTTCTATGTGCATAATTCTAATTTATTTTGTGCTTACAATAATATTTTAATATTATATAACACCATTTCGTTGTGTTTATTCTCCTCAAAGAGTTTAACAAGGGTGTATGTGCTTTCTTCTGCTAAAAGCAAGAATAATAATAAGCCACACTTTGACTACCGTGTTGAAGGATGTTAGGCCAAGCGGTCCATCACTCTTTTCAACTGCTTTAATGAAGTCGTTGTAGAGGTCTGTATGTTCCCAGATGTTTTGTTTACCTTCTATATGTACATTCAGAGTAATTTATTGAACTATATTCATGCCAAGTTCTGAAAATATTTGGGATTTTGCAAGTGATATTAGGTGAGGTATGGTACAGGCTGGCTATCAATGATGAAAACAAAGATATTTTCAATGGATGGAATTTTTCTTACATAGGAAGACCGATAGACTTCTTATATGGAATATGCAACCCATTGTTTTTGTGTTTAGGTGTGCAATCTTTTATCATCAACGTATAGCTGATCTAAACCTTCTAAAAAAGGAATTTGAGGTGTTGAAAACCTACCAGACATAGATATCAAGGCATGCTCTCAATTGAGAAATTGTGAATTGTGTGCGTTGAAGGTTTTAACCGCGTGGAAATGATGGAAAGGAACACAAATGGCGCAACTACACCCCAGTGGATGTTAGAACCAAATTTTAAAAGTTGTTTAGGTCAATTATATTATAGAAGCAATTAAAGGAAATTTATTTTTATTCCATGAATTCACATATATAAAATCTATATCCAAACATATTTAATTCCTACTTTCAAACATATCCATGATGTTTTGTTGAATGTCATCACTATGTTGTTTTCTGACATGTCTTTATAATCCCGAGAATCTATATAGAGAGATGTAGAGCTTTTTTTTCCTGAATGAACGAAAAACCAATAGTATATGACATTTCAAATCTAAATCCAGTTTGAACATACCTAGTCTCAGGTGTAGAAGTACAGGTCTTGATTTTCATCGTTTACTTTTTTCCTAATTGGAGTTTGAGCAGATTCAGTTGTTCAAGAGCCAAAGCCTGCTCATATGTGTGCAATATAACAACTAACTCATACATAATCAAACCATGGAACTTGAACCATAAAAAATGAAGAGGAGCTAGGACAACCCAAGCTCATAGAGAACATGACAAAGTAATGTTAAGAAAATGCAACACATAAAAGGTAAGCTACATCCGAAGGTAGATTTACAAAAGGCAATAAATTCCAATGTATGTGGGTTCAGAGTGCCTTCAATGGTAGAGTCTCTACCGTGGGGTTTCACTATTGGAGGTTTCTCGAAGCGGTTTGGATCCCGCGATGATGCTTTCTTGCTTTCTTTTTTCAAAGAGCAATTAACATATAGACACATGTGTGATATGTTCTCTTCTAGATGGTGGCGGTAGCTATGTCCTTTGGACTCGTGGTTGTCCAAACACATTGGTGGAAACAACTATCTGCGCCTCCCTCTGTGCTACCCGATATCGATGAGTTTCTGTGTGACAGATATTGTGGCAAGTATGCACATGCTTCCCACTTATTTTGTTTAATCTAAACATATTTGTAATATTTTTATTTTGAAACATTGTTATTTAAATATAGATATTTTGTATACATAATTAAAAACATTTAAAAAATTACTTAAATCTTTGTTTGATTATTTATACAAACAATGAGTATAGGTTTTAATAAAAATAAATAAATTACTTGGTGGACTATTCATACTCCTCCCAATTAGGCAAGTGCCAACCATTCTTTTTTACTCTTACATTAACGAGGTAAGGTCTCCTGATGAAGTGATAGGGGGAGACTATCAATAACGCGACGATCCCAAAATGTGTTGAGACAAATGTTGACTTTATTACATGGATCGTTAAGCGGGAGATTGAAGGCATACCAATGTCCCTTAATTAGTAATATTCAATAAGATCAAGAACCAATTAGATAAGATTATGAATCAATTTCTCTTGCATGATTTGATTATTACATTCATGGTCAAGCGAGAGAGTAAAGTCATATTGTTATCGCTCAGTTTGTAGTTTAGGTTAAGTAGCTAAAGGATAAGGGTCAAACTGGCGAAACAAGAACCTTCCCCACCCAATGTCACCACAATGGGGAGGTTCTTTCTATTTAGGGAGGTTAGCCCAGGGGAGACGTCCCCGGTAACATGAGGTTTTGAAGAGGCTGAGATATAAGGTCAGAGTTAAAGTTTCCCCCTCACAGGTTACCACCAATATCAGAAGGTCCGACTAATCAACCAATAATGAAGTATAGTCCCAAATGAGAACACCTGCCCGTAACAAAGCAAAAATAGAAAATATATATGCAAGTTGTATACAGAGGGTTAGCACTTCATATGACCATATGATATAATTTAAGCAAAGTGAAGCAATAGATATTAATGAGATCAACGTTTTGTCAATTATCTATGGAAAGAGCATTAATTCATCAATAACTATCAAGATGACAAAGCCAACAATATATTCAATCAACACATCAATCAATAAATGCTTTAGATCATCACTCAATTGCTTATAAAAGTCAAAAGC
>ML777032.1:1443208-1453340 GCA_009831015.1 Picea engelmannii | reverse complement strand
GTGTTGCTTAAGCAAGGCCTCGTGCTCTTTCCTCCTTCTCTAAATTGACTTGGCAAGACGACTAGCTTAAAGCATAAATCTAAGGGAGAAAGTGTTGCAATGACAAGGCTTTCAAACCCTAGAAGGTGAAACCCTAGGTGTAGGCAATCTAGGCCTAGGACATCTCCTCTTTTCAACTTATAGGCTTCAACGCTAGCTCAGAAGATAGAAGACAAGTGTAGCAATGGCTAGGCTCTATCTCTTTCTTCAATGGCTGAAAAATATTTCTCAACAAGGGGACATGTAACAATAACCTACTTGTGTGCTTGTTACCTAGGGTTTTAAATCAACAATACAATAAACAAATGCAAGAAATTATACCTACAACCATTCATTTAAGAAGTTTTGCAAGAAAATTCACTTACATGTAATGAAGAAAAGCACAAGCAAACCCTAGTTGTAAACCTTCCTTGAGAGAAATGCCATAAATGCCAAAAATATCCTTCCAATAGCAAGTGCGCCTCACTAAGACAACAAAACTACCCTAGTAGGGCGCAAAAATCAGATCTCACAAGAGAGTGAGTTGTGTTATCTTCAAAATGAGGGAAAACATCCTCAATTTATATCATCCAATGACCTTCAATTTTAAAATTAGGTCATTAAAACAGCCGACAAGGCTGACTACTAAAATCATACTGTTTTTAACATTAACTGCTAAGTAAAAGACATAAATGAGCAAAAGGTGGCACGTCAAGCCCCTCTGAGGGAGACATTGGCCCTTTTTGGGGCTAGTCCAGCATCCAGAAGTCAGACGTTATCCCTTTTAGGGCTCCTCCAAGCTGCCACACATGCCAGTAATCTCATCAAACTGCCACATGCTCAAGATGACGTCCAAGTTTCCTGGGTGACGTCCTGTCCATCAAAAGGAAAACGTTCCATCTGAAGTGGGTCAACCCCCCTGGGCTGGGCTCAGCCAAAGTGTCCTGGGTGGAACGTCCTTCTTCTTCTCGTGTGCAAAGGCTCGATCAATCATTGTCCTGTTTCTACCACTGATGAGGTCCCATCAACCATCTGATGGGCTCTTCAGCCCCATGGAGGTCCGAACTGATCATCTCCCCATGTGTACCGGTCCACCTAGTACCTGTCCGTCGGGTATGGTCCTGCACATCAAAAACTTCGCCCTCCATGGGCTCATTAGTCCTAAGGATCATAGCAATGTCAATCATATTTCATCATTAATTTTATCAAATGCATGCATAAGACTCCTAACACATCATCTAATAGCTCAAAGACATTACATTGACCTACTATACAAAGTCGAAGAAAAGACAAAGTGCTCTGTTGGGCCAGCATCCATAAGAAGAGGAAAGTTCCCAAAGGATATCATTCAAGCCATGTAATACGAGGTGGTGTGGTCTAAGGATGTCCATACACAGTGAAAACTAGGGGTGGGTATTATCTGTGGGTGCCTTTGTAGGAGGCGAGTTGTACCTGTCATGGATGCAGTTCTTTCCAAGCCCTTTATTGCCTTTATTATTTCTTTTATTTATTGATTTTTCTTTCTTTTTTCTTCAAGGTCTAACCAGAGGACACTGCCTTGGCGTGGTGACCAGAGCTGACAATGTTACCCACGAGTATTTTCGTAGAAATGATAAGGCTGACTCGTGATGAGACCCCCTTTCCCTTGGCCATGCAACCAAGGGTCACTGCCCTGGCGTGGTAACCAGATAATGGCAATGTCATATTGCTAGATACCTATGAACATAATGGGTCAGCTCGTGATGAGACCCCCCATCCTCTTGGCTAGGTCTTGTTTTATTACTTTTCTTCGGGTCCCTTTTGTTTCTTATCGAGAGGCTTTTTATTTCCTTCTCGGGGATCCCTGGGCGAGGCATCTCTAGGTTTTATTTCCTATGGCTTTTATCTTTTACCAGCTGCTTTTACCTCTTGGGCCTTTAGCCCCTTCTTCCCTTAGGATAAAGTGTAACCCCTCAAATAGGTCATCCTAATGCTCGGACTAGGGGAATGGGATAGATGAATGGGAGATAAGATGTAAAATGATAATATGATGGGAGTGGACGATGGCTCTTCAAAATCCCCCCTGGTGGCTAACCAAAACCTATGGATACAAGCTTGCTAGGGCACCCCGTTTATCCCCCCAACCATGGTCAAGTGGGTTAGTGTAAGATCCAAGCAGTCGTCAGAAATGTAAGGAGCCTGATGCATATATCTGAAAGTTATAATGATCAAACATGACACATACCATGATACTTGGACCAATTACCTCATGGAGCAAGAGTCTTCTCCAATGAAAATCCAAGCTGATGGTGATGGATGATGCTGTTGCTGACAGGACAGGTCTGATGAAGAAGAAGAAGGATGGGCCCTCCAGGGCCATGCTCAGGTCAATCCTTCTCTCGGTACTCCATGTCTAGGACCTGTGGGCCTCGAGACATGATCTCCTAGTTATCCCTTGAAATCGGGGATAACACATACCATTGACCCTTAATATAATAAACCTAAATAAGATTAGGAGTTATATAATATTATGAATAACTTAAGTGATTAGATCAGATTCTTAATTTTATTCTTTTAGTAATAAAACATACATGATTCTAAAATAAGATTATGACTTGTAATTTTTAGTCATAAAGCATGCAGCGTATGCATAATTCATGTGCCTTTGAAATTAATAATATAAGAGAGAAGTGAGTGAATCAATTTGTTTCCCCAACACGAGTTAGAGTTTAATTATTCTATTGAATTTTTGTTTATTATAACATCTTACTGCTTTATTTTTATTTTTTCGCTAATTAGTTCAGTTCGATGAAAGTTATCGCGTTCTCTTTGTGAAAGACTCTTTGGTTGTACTTGCTTCTCACTCACTCAAGACAAAATACCACTGATCGAGCAAAAGACTAGAGGAAGTCATAGTAGACTCAGGGTATTAAATATATTCAATGTATTTGAGGAACACAAATAATGGACAACTTTTACGATCCAGAGCACCAACGTTTTCAATCCACAACATACATAGGGATCAAGATAAAAACTCCCATTAGCAATGGCATCTTCCATGTACATTTTGTTTTAATCATGGTAACCCAATATACTAGATGTCAGGAAAATCCAAATGTCAAATGGTGGGTTGTTCTAAAAGTTTTCAGTGATGACTGTTGATATTAAGACAATATTTTTAGCGCATAAGCACCACTCATGACAAACCACCGATATAGAATAAGAAAACAAATCAAGAACATTATACATGGGAGGTCACGATAACGTGTTGATGGTGACTTCTAAAACCACTCTTCACTCACTAATATTGTCCACGACCCACGACCTTAAAAGCTGTAGAGTTTAACTTCACTTCGCATTATCCAAATTGTTCATCAAGGGAAGGACTAGCTGCTTAGCAACTATTTCCCTTGTTAATTATCAGAATATTACATTGATATAGAATAATATTTGGAAATATATTCATTTCATCTAAAATAGGAACAAAACATTTTAAAAAAGTAACACCATTTTTCATAGTTAGAAGGGAAATCATGCATATATTTTCCTTTATTCTTTATTTATATTTATTTCTTTGAAACTAAAGATGAACCTCAGTATGTAGGTTTCCACAGTTAGTCATAATGCTATAAAATTTTCCAGATAAAAATGATGTATGAGGTTTTGAAATGTCCAACGTTTCCACTCGAAATGTTGGACGTTTTAAAACCTCATACACACTTTTTATCCATAACATTTTCTAGCATAAAGAGGAACCATTTTCTTCTTCCATTTTTGGTTAAGACAAGTTAAATCTAGGACGTCTTGCAAACTTTAAAACCTATATAAGGTTTTATTTGTTCTTTATTGTAAAACCATAAAAAATAATTTGAATTGAAGATCATACTATTGTACATATGTTTTTCTAAGTTGCAATTGCAACAAATCATACTAAAGATACTATAAATACTTGTTTGAAACCCACTTAAAGCTTGGAATGTTGTAAACACTTTTATTCGGAACATGAAATCATCATTGAAACTAGGAATATCGTAATTTATTTCATTTGGAGCTCAAAATTGCGATTAAAAACTATAAAACATCAATTCAAACCTTGAAATACCTATGTATGCTCAGGGTGCCTTTAATTGGAGCTTGAAAAGTGCAAATGTAGTTTAAACCTCTGTAAATGGCTTACTTCAAAGCTAAAAACTGTAATTGAAGCTCAAAATAAACAATCTGATATGTCGCATATAGAACCATGTGCATTACATCAATTTTTGGATTTGCATTGTATATATCTAAACAATTGGACCAATGGCCAAAACAACTGCTTAGTAAAATGTACTAGATCGATTACTTTTGGAACTATTGACTCTACTTCTGCAAGAATTGACAACACTGCCCAAGGCTTTTATTTTTTCGATATAAATATCACTAAATGTTTCGGCAAGGACATCACCACTACAATGACACTTGTTTGTCATTGTCGCTTCATTGTCGAGGTTGCACTACACAACTAACTTAGTGATATACATATATATATTTTTCAATTTAGCTTAAGGGTTTATATGAACATGTTGTTCTTGTTTTTATTTAAAAAATACACATTAAATATTTCTAATTAATTTATTTGAAAATTATATTTGTTTAAATGTAATTTTTTATGGATTTGAATATGAGTTTTTTCCTAGAAAAATTATGTTTTTCATTAATTTTTTCCAAGAAAAAAACATTTTATTTTATTTCATCATAAAATGAAAATCACATTTCTTAGGTGTTTAAAGAATGATACAAAGTAAAAGCAAGTACAAGAACATATTGCTCTTACGAGAATACAAGTGTAAACTACACTTACATGATTAAAATTAAAATTATAAAAGTAATGTACATGTCATTTCTCGTCCTTTAAAAAATAATTTTGAATCTTTCTATTTTGCCCTTCTTCTTTTTAACTTTTTTCCAACCCACCGAAGAAGGAGTCACGGTAGCTAATTATGAGCGAGAATGTGGAAGATTGGGATTCTTAGAAGGAACTATTTCCTTATCTAATTGGAGGTGTCTGTTTCATGCAATCGTTTCCTTCCACCTATAGGGTCTTCAACTACCACAACCTCCCTCGTAGAGGATATCCATGTATCCATTTCTTCTACTCTATCCCTTGAGAAAGGAGTGGATTCCCTGATCAACATGTTTGATTGTTAATTTACCTTGTTCTAATCAATGTCAGTAGTTGGATGTTTATTTACCTCGTTCTAATTAATGTCAGTATACGAACTCGATTCCTCCAAAAATTCCAATCTCCTTAATCACTTTGTCCATGTTGACAATTACTATTTATTTATATGCATATGTGAATAAAACATGAACAATAATAGTCTATACACCTATTTCATGGCATCTTGGAATAAGTTTTACAGCCATACAAATTTCTTCCCTCCTATTCCATATTGGTCATGAGGATTGGTCCACAACAATGCATATGCCCTAATTTAACATGATCTTTATACCACCGAGGGCGTCCACAGAGATAGTAGGCCCCCTACCGACATAATGCTTAATTAGTTGCAAGATAATTATGATTTCTCAACTTTCCCTCGGAGGGTTGATTATGCTTGATTGCTCTCACTTTTCCAATAGTATTTTGCATAAATACATAAATAAAAAAGTAAACCCCATCAACAGAAATTCCCTAGAAAATAAAGCTTTAGGTGCATCTAATTGTTGCGAGTGTTATGCAGTGGTGGTTGTCACCACCATGTTATCATACCATTTAGCAAATGCAACCTCATTAAAAGCTTGGTTTCGGGGAACTAGATTAGCAATCAACCCAAAATAGTGTATTTGCCCATTCTCCTCAATGGTGATTATGCTTGATTATGTTGTGGCATATTGGAATACCTTCTCTACTATGCAATCTTAAATAATGGATTATGCTTGCTTGCTCGACCTTCCCGTCCCTCCTATGTCTGGCCTATGTGTGTATGTGTGAACATAACATGCATAACAATAGTGAAATATGCTTATCTTGTAGTGTCTTGGAATAACTTTTACAACTATAAAATCTTAAACAATGGAAAATCAACTAAAGAATATTATATTTTTGCAAATTCAATGATGGATTGCATAAATTTGTGGATCCACACAAAAAGAGAGTTGTGAAAAACTTGAAATTACAATATTGGAAGATGTAAACACAAAAGCTAAAGTTAGTGAAACCCATTAGTTGAAAAATTTAGTTAAATGCAAAAAGTATTAACAATACGACAACAACAAAAATAAAGCAATGCGACAACAACAAAAATAGTGCACTGAAACCTTAAATCTTAAAACTATAAATACATTAGTAACCATTGTTATTTCATTATATTTTATGTTTTAATGTTATTCTTAAATAATACACTAAAGCCTTAAATCTTAAAACTATAAATACATGAGTAGAATTGTTTTTTTTTTTTAACAAAAGCGAGTAGGTTTTTTATTTAATAAAAAACAGTGGCTGAGCCACATAAGGATTACATCTTAAAAGCCTGAAAGTAAAGCAGATCTTCCCTTGAGCCAAAAAACGGACAGCCTGTAGAGACACATCAGTCATAGACAGTCTTGCGCTGAAGTTTGCACCTAACAGCAACCTAACGCTGGAATCCAGAGCCCGAGCAACTTAATTAACATCCTCAGATGTCTTCATCTGATCTCCCTTGCACCTATGATGCCCTTCAGAAAGCTTACGCACCTCAGTCTTTTCCTTGAGGATCCTGGCATGCAGAATGTCTGTTATCTCAGACATCCTAGTTTCATTCTCCTCCAAACGATTTCCCTCCCGTTCCTTTGGTTTCTGAAGAGTTTGGCCACGACGACAGACCCTTCTACGGATATCTGTAATCCCGTCCTTCGTTCCTGCCCATGAATCCTAAGAGGAGGAACCGAAGCCTTCGAAGGGAGCCATATAATCACTCAAACCATTGCTCAACAACCTATGCGAATGTATTAACAGATTCCTCCTGAAAAGTATCCATTCCACATTCAGAACTCCCCCAGGAGAGCTCAAATCGCTCCTGAGATCATTTGGGGCAATGTGCCTAGGGAAAAAGACACAGACTAAGAACATTATTGAGTTTAAGAGATCCCTTGCTTAGGGAGATGGCTTCATTAGCAGCTTGATACGCTATTCCGTTATGAGCACGAAGAACATGGTAAAAACCAATATCACTGAACTTTGGCAGCAGAGCTAGAATGCGTTTCATCACTTGCTTCAGGTGACAGGAGGGCGGAATATTTCGAGTGATGACCGCTTGAATGATCAATCTAGAGTCCCCCACAACCGTTAGATCAGTAATTCCCAGGTGCGAGGCTTGGTTCAGACCTTGCCATAACGCAAGAGCTTCCGCCACATTATTGGTTTCCACTCCTAAGCCCCAGGAAAACTTCCAAATCAAATTTCCTCCAGGATCAAAGAGCCCCCCTCCTCCTCCTGCCTTCCCTGGATTCCCTTTTGAAGCACCGTAAAAAACCAACAGGTGTCTTCCTACTTTTTTTTTCCAGATCAGGAATTCAGTGCTATTCTTTCTGATTTCCCAAGCCTGCAACTTGGGGTCCTGGCCTGACTCGGAAAGTTTACTTGGGTTCAAGGGGAGGAGCCAAGATTCTTCCAAGGAATTGAGGGGGGAACAAATGAATTTAGTAGGCTGAGAGCGTAGAAATTCACCCATCAGAGCTTTAATTTTGACCTCTACCTGAGGGGGGCTAGAGCAGATACCTCGGAAAATCCTATTATTTCGTTAAAGCCAAAGTTTCCGGCATATAAATTTTGGCAGAATCAGCCATGAGAATCCTAAAAAGTCCTTCGAATGAGAGGAAACAGGGGAAGTAAGAGCCCAATTACTGAAAAGAGAGGAGACCTCTTCAAACTGCAAAGAAATTGACCAAGGGGAGGTCATAAGGCCCCAGACTTCTTGGGCGAAGGGGCAGGAGAGAAAAAGATGGGAAGTCGTCTCTTCATTAGCCAAACAGAGAGGACATYGGGAAGGGTCTTCCCAGCCTTTCCGGCGTAGAACTTCGGCTGTAAGAGCACTATTATGAGCCAATAACCAAGTAAAATGATCAACTTTGGGAAGGGATTTACTGGACCAAACAAACTTCCAGGCCCCTGGAGAGGGGGCCACATGGGGGATAGCCTTGATGCATTTGTACCCTTCAGCTACTGAATAAAGCCCGGATTTGGATCCCCAACATCTAGCATCCTTCAGATGATTATCTATAGGAGATTTCCCCTGCAAACAATGGAAGAGCAATGCCTGTTCGTTTAATAAATGAGACGGACAGTCCGGTATTTCCTATCCTACCCAAAGCTATTTGTCATCTGAAGTCCATCTGGAAATGGCTGATAACGTAGTTTTCCCGGTACTTGTGAGGTGTCTCCTTATCCCTTCCATTCCTTCCAAGGTCCCAAGTGGGGGATGTCCGAGGATGGAGTCTTCCCATATCCCGATTTTTTTACCATTTCCCGGAGACCAAGTAAGAGCTGGAGAGAAGAAGGTCAAAGCTTTCGAACAAAGGGAGAACAAGGGAGACCCCTTAACCACTTTCAGACTCTTATCCAAACATCGAAGTCTTGATCCGGAAAAATATTTCTTCCAGAGCGCCTGCTTACTCCAGGTTGAATTCCCGCTGACCATATTCCATAGTAGCTTTGCTCCCAGTGCTAAATTTTGAGCACGAAGGTCTCGCAGCTGCAGCCCACCTTCCAACAAGGGAGCTGTGACCTTTGTCCAGTTAACCAGAGGGAATCTATTTTCATTATGCTTCCCCCCTTTCCACAGGAATCTCCGCAGGAGCACTTCAATTTTGGCAAGAACTGTACTTGGGGCTAGAAGAAGAGAGCCTTTAAAGACTGGCATACTAGCTAGAACGGATTTAAGGAGCACATTTTTCCCTGTTAAGTTCAGCCAAGATGCTCCCCATGCTTTGATTTTTGCTTGCATCTTTTCAATCAGCGGGCCCCAACTGGAGACTTTCGGTTTTGCATTGAAGATTGGGATTCCCAAATAAGTGAAATCTGTCCATAGGTAATTCCCTTCAATTTTCAAAATTCGAGCCAGAATATGCAATTCAATCAGGGAGCAATTCCAGCTGTAAATTTTGCTCTTGGAATAGTTAATTGGGCTTCCTGAAGCATCTTGATAGTCATCCAGAACCGATTTGAACTTTTTTGCTATATTTGGGCTCGCTCCTCCAAGGATAAGAGTGTCGTCAGCAAACTGGGTGTGCTTAACTTCTTTGACCCCTTTAACGATCCTTAGTCCTAGCAGACCTTGATGGGTTCTACTGTGTTCCAATTGAAAGCTAAGAGCGGAGGCTTGAATAGCATACAACAAGGGAGAAAGGGGACACCCTTGGCGCAGACCCCTCGAGGCCTGGAAAAATTCAGCTGCTCTTCCATTTACGAGGGGGGCGATCCAGGGCGCGCTTATACAAGCTTTAACCCAAGAGAGAACTCCAGGTTCAAATCCAAATCTTCTCATTACCTGAAACGAAAAGGCATGTCGAACCCTGTCAAAGGTGTTAGTCAAATCTAATTTAATTACCATACCTTTCTCCTTTCTGTTGATGCTATAGTGAATAGCTTCCTGAACAAGGACAATATTGTCAGAAATATGTCTTCCTTGGATAAATCCTCTCTGGTTCTCAGGAATAATGCCCGACAGAACAACTTTCAGCCTGTTGGCTAGAACCTTCGTGATGACTTTATATCCAATGTTGCATAGGGAAATCGAACGAAATATTGCAAAGGATGAAGCTCCTTTTTCCTTAGGAATGAGAGCAAGAAAAGAGGAGTTAGTTCCTCCTCCAATTTTATTGCATGATTGAGACTTCTTGACCATTTTCAAAAGATCCTTGTGGATGATGGTCCAGCAAGAGATGAGAAACCGGGCAGTAAACCCGTCTGGCCCTAGAGCTTTATCAGGGCTCATACCTTCAACAACAGATTTGACTTCTTCCAAAGAGACATGGCACATAAGCAGAGCATTGGAATGATCTGAAACTAGAGAAGGGATATGATCTAAAATTTCCATATTGCTGAGATTTAATTCAGGAGATGACTCCGAATATATCTCCTTAAAATGATTATGAGCTGCTTTTTAAATTTCATCGAAGG
>ML777032.1:1406032-1440348 GCA_009831015.1 Picea engelmannii | reverse complement strand
ATATATATATATATATATATATATATATATATATATATATATATATATATATATATATATATATATATATATATATATATATATGGGGAGGGGGCAACGAAGGTTTTGTTACCTTTATCAATAAAATTTACAATAATTGGATTCCTTTTTTATTTTATAATTGGATTATTAAAAGGTGTGAAAGTAAGTTTAAAGTGAACAAACTCCATTACCGATAAATTGAAATGTTATCATCTAAGTGTGGCGCTAACGAATTTTGTTGTAACATAAAAGAGATTTAAAAACACAACCCAAAAAATCCTTCTTTAAATGGTCAATTGAGAGTTAGAAAACTTGTGATGTGTTGAATCTTATAAAACCCATGACTCCTTGATCCATCACTAGATTGAACTTGCTCTCCACAGTTCAACAAGAATACTATTAGTATTGTTGTGTGCAATTGTGTACTTGTTTGTAGTTGTGATTTAGCATATTTATTTAAAAAATAAACTTATAAACTATTGTATATAAAAGTATTTATAAAAAAATAGAGTTTGTTTATTTAAAGAGAGAATCAATTTGGAAAATAAATTCATTTTTTATTATGCTTACAATTATAAGGATTATTTATAACAATGTCTACTTACCTTGGCTATATAAATATATAATGTTTTGGTTGAAATACCTTAATTCCTACTTGATTTGTCTTAATATAACAAGATGAGATATGAAATGTCCCATGGGAGAAGTTTGTTATGCCAAAGGGAGGAAGATAAGTTAGCTTAATTTCAACCTGGTAAGAGCCTTTCTAAGTCTTTGTCTAGTAATTTGGATTTTTTGCTTCTTAGAATTTGTCTTAGGGTGTGAGCTAGGTGTATTCATCTCCTAGTTTTGGTCTTTGGATGATGGACATATTGTATGTGTGTGTGTAACATCCCTCAACCCAACCATAGGGACATTACAGTGCAAAATACTCATAAAAACAAAACTTTATAGCTAACTAAATTAATTATTTTACTGTTAGTCGATTTCATGTAGCTTACAACTACGAATCTCAACCAGATTTAACTGCTAACTGTCACCATTATTTATATGCATCTACAACATGCTAAAATAGATACGAATGCAATTGTTAAACTTCATTATAACAACATGTAAATCATTTTTATTTACAAAGATCATGCACAACAATTTAACTCATAAATGCAAGACAAAAAACAAATAAACACTTATCTTTTAACAATGGTTGTGCAATCATCTACTTGGGACGAATGTTCCACCCAACCATAGACTTTTTGTTTTAAATCTCAACAACAAATCCCCCTCGAGCTGAGGCTAGTGATCCAAAAAAGAGGGTGGTATCTCATAGTCCACTCACAACTCATAAAACTCACAACTCATTGATGTCTTCCTACAACTATCCCGATTTTCCACTAAATTACTTCCTCTTGACCTACCCAACCCAAGGAATGTACCCCCTTCATCAATCTCAATCCCTCAGGCGTCCCATTCGTTTATCAGGGTCTCTCTGGCACATGTAACTAGGAATCTCTTAGCTGGGAACTCAAGGGATCTTGCTGCGAGGAAAATTACCAACAAACAACAACAAGCACTTGCTGTTTTAGTGCAACTCACATAGGAGTTCACTCTTCAGGACTGACAACCTGGCTCTTCAGTTTCCAGCTCCAAATACGCTCCAATATGCTCCAAATTGCTCTAGAATTCACCCTCCATGGTTGCACCAACTCCAAACTCTCTACTTGCTCCTCATGCACAAAACTTGACTAACTAAAAACGATTGTCCCCAACCATAAGAATTTCCTCTCTTTGGCTTGCCTTTCTTGACACACACTCTTACCCAAGCTGATCGTACTCAACCCCTATGTACCCAATAACTTTGGGATGTGACCACTCACACCCACCCTCTTACATGCATTCAACGATTGGCTTTGGGAACACTCAATAAAAAATTGGAAGGTTCATACACCAATAAAAAATTTAGGAAAATGGGTTGGATTAATATACATGGGTAATTCCCCCTTGGACCTCTCTTGGCCATTATCCTAGACACTCCCCCCTCTTGTGGATTAATTTCAGCCCCATCTCTTGTCCATGTCCCCTTAGCAGCTGACATCACATTTTATTAATAAAACAAGGAAATACAATTCACATATTACATCGTTTGGTCGTAGCCACATATTATATCTACATACACATTAATTAAACTAGGGATTATAGTGGGGATGTTGCATTCCCCCTCCCCTACAATTGTGCACCGTCCTCGGTGCACACTATGTTGATATACATATACTTAGAAAATAAATTTATGCAATTTTACAACTCCAACAATAGTCTCGACCAAAATCTCATGTTCCTCTCAAGTCGTCGACCCAAGGAATGCACCGTTCGTTTATCAAGGTTAGCCCAAGGGATGTACCATCCATTTATCAAGGCTAACCCAAGGAATGAGCCATTCGTTTATCAAGGTCCCCAACGTAGTTGGTTGGGACTCTGAGATGTGGTTCCATAACTATAACTGCTCAAAATTGAGTCTTGCATTCCATTTTCTTCAAAATTGTCAAAAATTTGTAGGTATTCCTCCCACATGTTTTCTTCATGCTCCCATGTAGCATCTTTAGGACCATAGCAGGTCCATCAAACATTTACCATCCCTATGGCCTTGTTCCTAAGCACTTTGACTTTCCGGTCAAGGATGCGTACTGGTTCCACGCGGAAATCCCCTTTGTGCTCCACCTTGATCACATTCCATTCAATTATGTGATTAGGGTCAAGCACATATTTATTTAATAATGATACATGAAATCAATTATGCACTCTCATGGATGCAGGAAATGCTAGCATGTATGCAACTGACCCTATCTTTTCTAATATTTCAAAGGGTCCACAATATCTCGCTGCCAACTTTGGGCAAATTCTTAATTTTAGTGAACTTCTCTTCGCCTTTACTTTCAAGAACACATGTTCGCCCACTTTGAATTCTCTGACAATTTTGTTCTTATTTGCATAGATTTTCTGCCTATCTTGTGCAGCCTTTAAATTCAGTTTTATCTTGTTTATCTGCTCTTCCATTTCTTTTAACAATTCTGGCTCAACAACTACTCTGTCTACTGGATTATCCCAACTCACTGGAGTGTTACACTTTTTGTCATACAATGTTTCAAACAAACTCATTTTCAATGAGGCCCGATACCCATTGCTGTAGGAAAATTCAACTAAATGAATATAATCTTCCCAATTTGATGGCTAATCCATCTCATACATTCTAAGCATGTCCTCAATTATTCTGTTAATCCTCTCTGTTTTCCCATTTGACTGTAGGTGATACGTTGTGCTAAGATTTAAATTTGTTCCAAAGCCTTTGAACAAACCCTTCCAAAAATTTGAAGTAAAATTTGGATCCCTATCTAAAACTATTGCCTTAGACACTCCATATATCCTAGCAACTTCTTTCATATAATTTTTTGCAATATTTTCTACCTTGTGTGTATTCTTTACTGGAATAAAATGCGTCGCCTTAGTCAATTTATCCACCACCATCATGATGGAATCATGTTGCTTCACTGTTCTTGGTAGCTTTGTAATAAAATCCATTGTAACAACTTCCCACTTCCATTCCAGAATGGGCAATGGCTATAGCAAACCTGATGGATGTCTATGCTTTGTTTTTACCTTTTGGCATTCTAGACATCTGGCTATGTAATTAACCACTTCCTTTTTCATTCCCGGCCAAAAGTATTGGCTTCTCACAACTGCAATTGTTTTCTAATATCCTGGGTACCTGACATATGACACATTATGCATTTCCTTCAACACTGCATTTTTCAGTTTACTGGAATTCGAAACATATACCTTTCCTTTGTACATGAGAACTCCATCTTCGTTTAACTCATAAGAATTAAATTTCTGTTGAAAATTACCTTGCTGTAATATCTCTTTTATTTTGATATATTGTTGATCTAAATTTGTTGCTGCAACAATTTTATCTTTCAAATATGTCATGTATATGATAATGGATGCAACATGCACTTCATGAGCTCTCTTGCTGAGTGCATCAACCCCTTGATTTTCCTTGCCCTTTATATGCTTAATTTCGAAGTCATATTCACTCAGAAATTCCAACCATCTAGTTTGCCTAGCATTTAGTGTTGGTTGTCCAAAAAAATTCTTTAGACCACAGTGATCTGTCCTTAGCTTGAATTTCTTACTCATAAGGTAATGCCTCCACATTTTTAATGCATGTACAATTGTTGTTAACTCTATATCATGGGTGACATAATTTATTTCATGCTCTTTTAGTTTTCTATATTCACAGCATACCACATGATCCTTTTAACTGAGGACTCCATTGAGCTCTTCCTTGCACACATTGGTGCACAAAAACAAATCTTCGTTTGGATATGAAATCTTCAAGATTGGTGCACTTATCAATATTTCCTTCAACTGCTAAAAAATCTCTTCATAATTCGGTGTCCATTCAAATTTCACTCCCTTCTTTTTCAAGGAAGTGATTGGACTTGCAATCCTTTAGAATCCTTTTATCAATCTTCGGTAATAATTGGAAAGACTCATGAATGATCTAACCTCTGTCACATTCTTTGGCCCTGGCCATCCTCTAATGGCCTCTATCTTGTCAGGATCTACTGTTGTCCCATCTATTGAAATTATATGCCCCAAGTAGTGAATCTTCTTTTGGTAAAAAATGCACTTACATAGCTTAACATACAATTTATGCTTTCTTAAAACTTGCAACACCATCTTAAATGTTGATCCTGTTCCTCTTCTGGTTTAGAATAGACAATTATATCACCTAGGAACACAATCAAAAACTTGTCCAAGTACTCTCGGAACACTCCATTCATCAAACACATAAATATCGATGGGGCATTTGATAGTCCAAATGGCACTACTGTGAATTCATAATGCCCATATCTTGTCTTGGATGTTGTCTTGCTAATTTCTTCTTCCTTAATCCTCACTCGATGATAGCCCGATCTCAATTCAATCTTGGAAATGATCCTTGCACCCTTAAATTGATCAAACAAATCATCAATTCTTGGCAAAGGATATTTGTTCTTTATTGTGACCTTATTCAGTTGTTTGAAATCAATACGCAGCCTTAAGGTTCCATCTTTCTTCTTCACAAAAAGAACTGGGGCTCCCCAAGGTGGCACACTTGGGCGTATATACCTCTTCTTTAACAACTCTTCAAGCTCCATCTGCAACTCATTCAATTTTGATGTACCCATTCTGTATGGTGTCTTGGACATTGGGGCAACTCCTGGCACCAAATCAATAGAGAAATTGATGTCTCTCTTTGGTGGCAATCCAAAAATTTCCTGAAATACATCTTCAAAGTCCCTTAAGACCGGATGGTCTTCGATGCTTGCCATTTTATCTTTGCTTGCCTCTTCCATATGGGCTGCAAAAATATAACATCACTTTTTGAAACTCTTCTTCAACTGCATAGCTGAAATTTCTCTCTCGGAATGCCTTGAATCTTACCTTGTTTCCCTTCTTCATCAAGACATGTATTTGTATTGTTATAACAATCTAGGACAACATGGTGTTTTTCCAACCAATCCATGACAATTAGACAATCATATGAACCCAATGGTATGATGTTTACATCCACCTTTGTGTTGAGTCTATTCATGTCTATTAGAAAATCTTTAACCAACTCATTGATTTTCCTCTTATCCCCCATGGCTACTTGAACTAACCAAGATTTCTTATGCTTACTCCTTTGCAAGTGAAATATTTCAACAATGTTAGCATTTATGTAACTATGTCTAGCTCCAGAGTCAAACAAAATTGCTATGGGTTGGTGATCAATCTTACCTTCCACTTCAATCATGGGGTATTGATATTCAACTTGTTTGTTGTCCAAGGCTGCATAAATCCTTGGCTTGCTTCCGCCCATGTCTTCCACTGTTTCAACCTCTTGAATGTTGTGGACGGTCCTCATTCTTTCTCCTTTGTGAGGGAAATCCCTATATAAATGATTCCCCTCACATCCCCAACATTGAAGAGGCTGTTGCCTTGGCCTTTTCCCATATGAATCTGCATTTTTGTGCTCATTTTGGGTTGCCTGACCTCGCTGATTTGCTTGGAAATTATTTCTGAAAAAGGGTGGCTTAAAATCTTTCTACCTTTTATCATTTTTCCCTTTCATCTTTTCATTCCAATCCTTTTAGAACACTGACCTTCCTTTGCTCCTCTCATAAAGATGCCTTGCTCTCCTTATGGTCTCCTCCAAAGTCTTGGGGTTATCATATTGGATCTTGACACTGTAGAAGGAGGGTAACCCACTTAGAAACCTTTGGATTTTTACCTTCTCATCCTTGATGAAGTCAAAATACTTCAACAATTCAAATAATTGCTTCTCACATTCCTCCATTGTCATGGTTCCCAACTTGAGTTCAAAGAAATCTTTCATCTTCCTTTCATAATAATGCTCAGACAAATATTTCTCTTGGAAATATCTCTTGAACGGGCTCCATGAGATACTCTTCTCATCAAGGTTCTTGGCTTGCTTAAGCCGATCCCACCACATGTCTTCCTTTCCTTGCAAGTGGTAGGTGACAATTCTAGCTTCTACCCGAGAGGGGTAATCATGCAGCTGGAAATGTTTCTCCATTTTCAACAACCAGGCCTAGGCCTCTTCTCCGTTCCTGTGCTCACCATTAAAAGTTGGTGGCTTAATCTTTCGTGGTTCAACTTGCAAGATGTATGCCTTAGACCTTTTCCTTTGCCTCATGATAAGGGACACACTTGGGATGCTCCTTATCCATGAAATTGGATGAGTTCTTCTAGTTTACTTCTTTGGAAAATGATGGCACCTGCTCATGCTTCTTGATTGCCTATCATTTCCATGATCATCCCTTTTGCTATGGGATCTTGATGCTGACACTTGTCTAACATTAGTTTCTTTCTTAGTACCAGAGTCCTTGTTGACTTGCTTATGCAACATGTTTAATCTTCGAAGTATCTCTTTCTGATCCTTCATAATCCTTTCATTATGCTCTATAGCTATACACTTCCCTATGCAGACTTCTCATAGTGACAAGCTCCTACCTATCCCTTCTAACATTTGACTATGTCTCGACATTCCCCATGCTGACATGCATACCTATGAACTCTTCCTCATGGCTGTAAGATTCCTAAGAATATTCCATAACTTCAGTCCTTATATAAAAACCAAAGTTGCTTTAATGTACCTTTAACTCCGCAAGAAATGTGCATGTAATAATTTCTGTTAGAAACACGAATAGCATAAAACATTCTATCCAATAGAATACATGTTATTTGTTCATCAATTTACGAATGAAACATTGCACCAAATCAAAATTCTTATTCCTTAGATGCATTCCTGTCTGAAACAACTTTCCAACGACTGTACCCATGCCTAAATCTTAGTTTTGAGTGAAAAGTTACAACAATTACATGTTGCAATTTCCACTCTTTTACTACTACAAAAATATATTTATTAGTTAATGAGAAATTTTATTGACCAATTCAAAATTATGGGCTGACACATTTATTCTACTCCTCACGACCTTTCCAAGGACTATTTGTTTGCTCAAATCCGAGCTCCGAGATGAAAGTTATGGTCCGGAGAAGTTTAGGCTGTTTTACCCAATTTATGTATGCATTGTGTCTTATTTCTCATCTTGTGCATTTTCATGTACCCATAACCAAAATATAACTCCACCTCTGGCTTTTGTGGTCATAATATTTCCATCGACTGCTCTTGTGCCCCAAACAAACTTCTGAGCATGGAGTTATGCCTTTGAGAAGTAAAACTGGTGGCAAACTTTTACCGTCACTGTTTTGGCTGCAACTATCTCATACGAGCTCCATTTTGTGAACCATTTTGCTCATTGGATAACTCTCTCCGAGTTCTTTTATTTGATCTATATAGAGAGAGTGTACCTTGGTGCACTCCGTTTTCATGGGTTTTGACTGGCTAAAAACGTCCTTTAGGGCCTAAAAAATGCCTTGCAAGTTAATGACCTTCAAAAACCACAAAAAATCACATAAAACTGACTGTTTTACTACTGTAACAACCCTTTAAATGCGACTCGTCGATCTCAAATCAGGAGAAAAAATAATTGTTGATCTAAATTTATCTGCCATTTATGATCGACACTTTCCTTTGGATGTGCACAACTCCTTCCCTAATCGACCGATGCGACTGTCGGCCATCGACCCATTTCCTCGACACCTAATTTGAAATAAAATTCCAAATTGACTGACTCAACCATTCGTCGTTGGTTGTCGGTGATATTCATTGGCGAATGGAACTTCTCACTGATTCAGCTTATGGCTGACCATTGACCCATCGATAATTGACAATCCTCGATGACTGTCGAAAACACTTTCCCAAATTGACCGACCTGAGCATCGGCCATCGACCACTTCTGGGTTGACGTGGAATGACACGTCATCATGAGGTGTCAACTTGCATGATGTGGCATGACATGTGGATGATGATGTCATCATCCTCTTTCCTCCATCGTCCATCGATCAATTCTCTTAGACGACCCAAACACTTTGTCGAATAGACCGATTCTCTTGGACAACCCAAACACTTTGTTGAATCGACTGACACCCAACCATCAATGCGTCGGTCATCAACTGCTTTTCTTGCTTGATTTGAAAAACTTTTCCGAATCAACCGATGCCCGACCACCGACCCATCGACGATCGACGACTTTTTTTGGCGATTGAAAATACTTCGCGGGATTCTGCCGACGTCGACCGTCGGTCATTGGCGGTCAGAGATGTCCTTTGGATGAACCAACTCTTTTCCATTTCGGCTGACCTGACCATCGATCGTCGGCGATGTCTCTTGGAAAATTTCCGTACTTAGAAATTTTCGACCAAAAACACTGACGAATCTAAACCGTCGATCTACCACTAAAAAATGATTGTGGTTGTTGATTGTACCAACTTCGCCCAACTTTGTCGACACCCATTCATCGACTGTCGACCATCGATGTTTTCTCTTGGCGAATTTCTAACACTTCACCAAACTCGCTGATCTAACCATCGATCGTCGACAGATTCTGTTGCTGAGCCTCACACTTGGAAATTTTAGATAAAAACCTAGGTGAATCTGGGCCATCAATCTGATCCATTTCACAACCTCTGAAATGAATCTTGGCCATTGATTTACCCAAGCTTACAAATGGTCGAAACCTTATGAATTTTTAAATTCATTTAAGTGAATATCGACCATTGATCTCGAGATTAAACACGATCTCAACCGTCGATTCACTGAACTCTGTAAATTACTACAAACATCCGTGAAAACTTGAATTTTGACCATTCCGGGTAGAATTTCGCTCTGCAACTTTACCGCTTGGTTCCATGGAACCTATTGAACAGTCTGGAGTTGTTTAAACCCAGATTTCACTCACGAAATTGGGGATTCTTCTATGTTCTTCTTCATTTTCCGCCAACCCATCACAGACAAAATCTGTAACAACAATTTCCAGAATTCGCAACCATCTTGGCCCATACAAGCACGATGTTTGAACCGTAAGCTCTGATACCATAATGTAACGTCCCCCAACCCAACCATAGGGACATTACGGTGTGAAATACTCATAAAAAAAAAACTTTACAGCTAACTAAATTAATTCTTTCACTGTTAGTTGATTTCTTGTAGCTTACAACTACGAATCTCAACCAGATTTAACTGTTAACTGTCACCATTATTTCTATGCATCTACAACATGCTAAAATAGATATGAATGCAACTATTAAACTTCATTACAACAACATGTAAATCATTCTCATTTACAGAGATCATGCACAACAATTTAACACATAATACAAGACATAGAACATATAAACACTTATCTTTTAACAATGGTTGTGCAACCAACTGCTTGGCATGAATGTTCCACCCAACCATAGACTTGTTGTTCCAAATATCAACAACAAATCATCTCTGAGCTGAGGCTAGTAATCCACAAAAGAGGGTGGTCTCTCATAGTCCACTCATAACTCATAAAACTCACAACCCACTAATATCTTCCTACAACTATCCTGATTTTCCACCAGCTCTCTTCCTCTTGACTTTCCCAACCCAAGGAATGTACCCCTTCAGTGATATCGGTCCCTTGTGCATCCGTTCATTTGTTAGGGTCTCTCTGGAACAAGTAACCGAGAATCTCTTAGTTGGGAACTTAAGGGATCTTGATGCTAGGAAAACTACTAGCAAACAACAACAAACACTTATTGTTTTAGTGCAACTCACACATGAGTTCACTCTTCAGGCCTGACAACTTGGCTCTTCAGTTTCCAACTCCAAATATGCTCCAATATGCTCCAACTTGCTCTAGAATTCGCCCTCTATGGCTGCACCTGCTCCAAGCTCTCTTTCTTTCTCTCTAGTTGTTCCTCATGCACAAAACTTGACTAAATAAAAATTGTTGTCCCCAACCATATAAATTTCCTCTCTTTGGCTTGCCTTTCTTGACTCACACTCTTCCCCAAGCTGATTGTACTCAACCCCCATGTGCCCAATAACTTTGGGATGTGACCACTCACACCCACCCTCTTACATGCATTCAATGATTGGCTTTGGGAACACTCAATAAAAAATTGGAAGGTTCACACTCCAATAACAGATTTAGGAAAATGGGTTGGATTAATATACATGGGTAATTCCCCCTTGGACCCCTCTTGGCCATTATCCCAGACACTCCCCCCTCTTGTGGATTAATTTCAAGCCCCATCTCTTGTCCATGTCCCCTTAGCAACTGACATCACATTTTATTATTAAAACAAGAAAATACAATTCACATATTACATCGTTTGGCCGTAGCCACATATTATATCTACATAAGCATTAATTAAACTGGGGATTATAGTGTAGATGTTATAGTTTGATTCTCCCGTCTATATTGTACATCTACCCGTGGACATATTTACACCTTGGGTGCTTACGTGGGACAAACCCTCCTAGTTTTTTGAGTTTTGCTTGCATTGTGATCTTACGCTATTTGGTGATATCTCCTTGGGTTAGTTTGGGCACTGGCTTCTCAGATTTCCTGCAACCATGTAGTGAAAAGATTTGGTCATTTGGCACCTTATTTTGGCGGTATAATCTGTGGAATATGTTGTCTCCCATTCTATGGTGGAAGAATGGATTTCTTTGGGCCATTACCTCTATGCATCAACTTGAGCCCTATAATGCCTCTAACAAGAGTTGGCACTATTGTTTTCTTCAATTTGTTGCTCACATGGATTATAGGGAAGCTCGGGAGTTCAAAAGGGTTTTGCGAAGACATGAAAAGTGAATACGATGTAATAGATCCTCCCTTTTTTAAGTGACCTCTAAGGTGCATGAAAATGAACATCAATGTACATTACAAAATGCCATAATAATGAATACCTTGGTGCAACAAAATCATGAAATTGATGTACTAAAAGGAAAATGTAAGATATTGAGGAACATGGTTATCAATTTAAGTAAAGATTCACACTCTGCAACTTCTAATCACAGGATGTCAACAAACTCCATCCAAGAAGATTTAGAGGGAAGAAGACACAATCCAACAAATGATGGAGGACATGAATCTCGGGAACCATAACTCCCTTAGTACCATCCTTGGGTAGGAAGAATCAATTAGTCACCATGTCATTCAATAATCTCTATGTTCAGTAAAGCAATTATAATTTTAGGAGTATTTTTTAGGTTGTGTACCTGTAAGTTTATCTATAATAGTCACTGGAATGTAATATTGTGGATTTTTGTAAGTTTTTATTTTGTGACATTTGAGAGATGCCAATCATGCTTGAAATCTCAAGACAACCATTTTTGTACTTTGTTGTTTAGATTCTTTCTATATCTTTTATAATATAAAGATTCCCAATTTCGGTTTTAAAAAAAAAAATGTCAAGTTTTGGCTGCCAAAAGTATGTGGAGATTCTTCTTCAATAAGGATCTTTGGGGTAAATTAACGAGAACAAATTACTTCAAAGACAATTCATTAGAAGAATGAATTAGAATAGAGAGAAAATCTGTCAAAGGAGCCTCAAATGTTTGGAAAGGTTTGATAAAAGCTTATCCATTTATTGGAAGATGGGTTGCCTGGAAATAGCGAAAGGTGATAAGCTCAAATTAGGGAAAGATCCCTGGATTGGTTAAAGAGATCCATGCTCAAGGTTGTTCGAGGTTAGCAGATGTGTCCGATGTATGGCTTCCTAAGGGCTAGTTTAAGTCCTATAAGTCAATTGAAGACATAAATTTGTAAGGTAATATGGAAATATAATGGTCATGTTATATTTCACTTCTAAATCATAGTGCCACAATCCTCTAGGATCAAGAAGATGAGCTTTTATGGACTATAAATAAAGCTTCAGAAATTATCACTGCAAAAATATGTATGAGGCTTTGATTGAAGAAACACTAAATGGGGAAAGGACCTGGTGGTGGAAGTTGACCTGACATTTAGCTTGTCCTCTTAAAGTTAGAATTTTCACTTGGATCACACTTTCTAACAAGACTCTTACTTGGGAAAAATGACCAATAAAGGAACTTTATTGGGCCAAATAGATGTATTATGTGCAAGGAGGATATTGAATTTATGGATCATCTTCTTGTTTTCTATCCTTCAAAAGTTGTATGGCAAGAAGTATTGTAGATTGTAAATGGATCTTTCAATTGGGACAATAACTCTCTGGTGGATTGTTTTGAGTGTTGGATGATAGACCTTTCTATCAAAGATCATAAATACCTACCTTGCTACATTTTGTAAGGCTTAGGTTGTGACTTTCAATAAATAAAATGATTTTCCAAGGAAAAATCTTGTCCATAGGTACGGTGGCTCATAATAGGCTCTCCTACAGAGAAAGTTGGAAGACCCCAAAGACGAAGACAATAAGGATTCTAAAGGAACCTGTGGTTGATGGTACAAAAATATGGCGATTCTTTGATGGTGCATGCCAAGGAATTTTGGTTTTGTGTGGTGTTGGGGCAATGCTTTTCCTTTCTAATCATTAGTGTTTTTCCTCAAATATGGAGCTATCCTTGGCGCTAATAACATATTTTAATTCTTTGTACTTTGGATTTGGTTAAAATATTCCACAACAAAGGTGTTCATCATTTGTAGGTATTTGGGGATTCAAAGTTGCTAATGGACTAGGCTAACAATAAGTGCCACATCACAAACTTGGTTGTAGGATCTATTATGCATAGAGTTCTAAAGGTAAAATTCCAATTGGAGTTCATCTCCTTCTCACATATTTTTGAGAATTCAATTCAAATGTTGATTCCCTCTGTAAAGATGTTATTACTTTGCATGAGGGTACCTTGATCCACTTTATACCTTCTTTGACTTATGAGATAGTCTTTTTAAAGTAAAATATTTTGTGTGGGAGTTTATAATTTATGTTTTAAGGTGTGTGTTGGTTCATAAAGGAAATATTATATGTTTTGAACTATGTTGATGTATGGATTGTTATAGTCCAAAAATGCCCTACCTATGCATACATGGCATTGGCATTTCCACTTACACTTTTGTTTCCAAATTACTGCTGAGGCTTCCTCTTAAAAAACTATTTTTTGGAGCATGTACGCACCTTGCTAAACTATAGCCCGCATACACACGCTTGTTTCATACTAGATAGCTCGCGTACATATGCGAGCTACATACTAAACAACCCACGTTTACCTCCAAAAATTCCAAAAAATAAAAAGTTGCAAGGAATTCAACTGAGTTAACGGGCTATAGGCGGTTTCCCAACCATTTTAGCCATTGTAGCCCGTCCCCAAACTGAATAACCATATTTTTGTCATATACAAAGAGGTCTTTGGGTCTCATTCCATCATCAAGCAAGAGAACAAAGAAAATCTGCCAAAATCCTTTCCTCTTCTAGCCCAAGTTTTGCATCCCTTTCTGAGATTTGGCCTCAACTGATCCGGATTAATTTTCAGCACGAAATGAGAGCGGAGATATAATAAAGAAAATGCATAAAGATATCACAGATATTCAATAATATAACATAAATGTATAAGAGATGAAACCATAAACACAGATATACAATAATACACAATTTCTGTTAATGAAAGAAATGTACAGAAACTGTAAAATACAGAGTGAAAGACTCGCTAGAATGGTGGCAACTTATCTCTGAGAACAGATGTGACAACTACTCTCATTCGCAAGAAGATGATTACAATGATGCTCTGAAGGCCTTTTTACTATAAGTAGGAATGCCAAAAACCTTAGACATCCAAAAACCTAACCCTAGGAGATGAAGTGCCAAAAGTCACGTGGGCTCCGTTTGGGTAAGTTAGTACATCAACTTCCCGAGGTCGTAACTTTTGCATACATTCCCCGTTTTAGGCGTATGATAGCTCGTTGGAAAGGTATCGTCAAGGAGATTCAATTTAGGTGCAATATCTAGGGAACTTGCATATTGCAAACATTTTTTCCCAAAAAACATCGTTTAGGGCCTCAAAATGGCCCCGAAAGTTAAAACCTGCTAAAAATAGTAAATTACCAAAATTGCCAAAAAACTGTTTTGAGCCAATTTGAAAAGGTGGGTGGACACCGATATCCACCTGGATCAATCCTCCCTCCTTAGGAAGCAATGGTATCCATTGCGTTGAGTGCCCGAGGGAGAGGAAAAAATGTTTGTTGAATCTGAATCTTGGTGAGCTGCTTACCTTGTTGGAGACATCGCCTTGCTCAGTTTGTGGAAGTCTGTCACATACCTGTTGAGGCTGAGGTTGTTCAACAAGTCGAGCTACACGATAGGACAATGTGCAAAAGGAATATTTTCTCTTTGCTGCAACCTTGTCGACCTGTTTTTTTTGGATAGGAGGTGCTTGGGGCGAGGTTGTAGTGGTTACATTATCCTTTTGTTGCCCTTTTGATGCAGGAGCATCGCTCCATGTCAGCCAGCCAGCCAGCTAGCCACGTCAGAGCGCATGCATTCAAAGGCTGAAGAGAGACGCAGCCTCATTTTGAATTTGAAATTCAATGTAATTTAATGTGCTTAGGCTGTTGAGCCAGGGAAGCCATGCCTTTGCGTAGGCTGTAGATAAGATATGCATTTAATGCAGATCGACTGAGATCTAGATCCAGATGCTGGACTAGACAACCATTGAATGTAATTTATTAGAGTAGGTGAACCTGGAGGGAAGCGTTCGATGAGCCCCTCAGGTAAAAGAGATTTTTAGATCTCATTTTGAGGAGAGTTGAGCTAGAATAGTAGAGTTAGAGTGGTTGTAGGAGAGGAGCCAGAGAGAGCTCAGGAACACCATTGTAATTACAGGCATTTGCCATTTGTTAATATAAACAGAGCAGTTTTTCCTGCATATTCGGTGTATATGGATGTCTGTGTGTGTTCCCTATGTATGTTGTGAATGTATGATTGTTGATGCATTCTGTAGGAGTTTGTGTGATTTTCAGGGGAAGGTATTTGAGGCTTCACACCAGGAGGGTGTGACAGAACGCTGTGGGTTCTGAGAGCCGTGCACATAGGATGCACTTCTGAACACTGCGGGTTCAGACAAAGACGTGCTGAGGCACAGGACTGAAGTCAACAACTCAGGAAGAAGATCTCAAGGTTACTGAATACCTTGGAGGCAAGGTTGTGTGGGAGAAGACGCAGTTGCAGACAGAATCGTGGAGGATTCTGTGAGAGCTCTGCCAAGTGGGCATTGAGCGTGTGTACAGGAGTGCACAAAGGAGGGAACTCTGCTGAGAGTTCAGAAGAAACAGAATCACTGAGGATTCTGAGAGCTCTGCCAGGAGGGCATCAAGAAAGTGCATAGGTGCACAAGGGAGGAAGACAAAACTGTTGAGTGTTCTATGGAAAGGGAAGATACTCCGCCAGGAGGGCGTCGAGAAAGTGTGCAAGCAAGCACAGGAGAACAGAGAACTCTTTGAGTTTTTCCATTTGAAGAAAGAGTCCACTGAGGGACCTTTGCTGGGTTGCTGAACACCCATAAAGACTCATCGAGAGGGTCGCTTGAGCAGAAGGATAACCAGGAAGGTATCCACTTCGTTCTCCATCTGAGGGAGAAGAAGAACAAAATCCCCCAAGGGGTCTGAGTGGTTGTGAAATCTCAGAAGAGATAGCACTTTAATACGGGAAGAATCTGCAGAGACGCAAGAGCCAAAGAATCCTTAGAGGGTTCAAGAGGAGGAGAAAGCTCAGGAAGGGCAGCGTTGTATACGCATGGCGAGGCTTGTGGTTGTGGGGCTCGCAGAGGAATAGACAGAGGTCGAGGCCTTTGGGAATTCGAATTTCTTCCAAGTGCAGGGAGAAAGAGCGCTAAAGCTCAGGAGGAGCAACATCGACCGTTGGATCAAGCCGATAGAATCTGGATCGTTGGTTTTCAAGTCCAAGGAGCAGCTGGAGGAGAGCGCACAAGGAGAACATATCTGGGTCGTCAGATCTGGGGTAGACATCCGACAACCGTCGGATCTACAAGAAGTTGCATGGAGGTTAAGCCTTCGTGAACAGCAGGGGAGAAATCTTGACGAGGATCTGGATCGTTCGTTGGGAGCGGACGCTTGTCACGAGATTACCCACATCGGGTACTCGGGCATCAGAGGTTGGAAGAGGAAGCCATTCGACTTCACGAATAACGCAGTGGCGAGAGGATCGGGACCGTCCATCTGAAGGGACGCGTGGCAGAGATCGGAGAGATCTAGTGAACTCGGGAGTTCGCAGGGTAAAGGTCCAAGTATTGGGTGTTCAAAGTCGTGAGGTGCGAGGACACGAGGTGGCGGAGGAGCGAGAGGATCGTAGCCGTCCATCTGAGGAGGACAGGTGGCAGGGATCGAAAAGATCTCACGAAATCAGAAGCTTGTGAGTGGAAGAGCCGAGGATTTGGTATTAAAAGTCGCGAGGCACGAGGACGCGAGGCGGTGAAGAAGCGAGAGATTTGTAGCCATCCATCTGAGGAGGATAGGTGGCGAGAGATCGAGAGATCTCGCGAACTCGGGAGTTCGCAGGTTGAGAGCCCAAACATTGGGTATCCAAAGTCACGAGGACGCGAGGAGCGAGGAGGAGATAGCTGTTGGATCCGGATCGTAAGAGGACCGTTGGATCTGCACGTGGGATCGCGTATCGAGGTCTCGCGAGAAAATATAGGAGAATTTGGTCACGGGAATCGCGAGATTGCGAGAAGCGAGATACCGACAGCTGAAGGATAGCGTGGGCCATAGTGAAGTTGGCGAGTGGAATACAGGTGGCACGAAGCCCTCGAAATCTCGCTGCGAGGAGCCCCGAGATATTGGCATTAGGACTCGCGATCTTGCGAGGTCCGGAGTCTCAGCGAAATAAGGGGCCGTTGAATAGTCAACTCACGTGCGCATCAGCACTTCGACACATTGGGTGTCGAGAGTCGGAAAATCAAGGGTTTGATATCGCGAGGTTGCGAAGTCGCGAAGGAGGTAAGGCCACGAACGCGGGCAGTGGTCATATGGTGGAAGCTTAGCCAGGAGGGCTAGCGTGTAGGAGCGAGAGCTCATCGGAGAATCGAAGGTCGGGAGTTGGAGAGTACAGTGACTCTTGACATAGGAAACACCGAAAACACGAAACCCCGATAGTGAGTCGGGGATATCCACGGCTAAGTGCAGGGGCCGAGAAGGAGGAAAATAAAGGACCTGTGGATTGGGTCAGGTTTTCATCAGGGATTCCACGAAAGGAATCTGAAGAGCCGCTTCGGCTTAGCTGAAGAAGGGATTTGAACGATCCTGTGTGAGCAGGCGGGGTTGCGAGCTTTGCGCCTGCATCACCTTTTGAATAGATTGTGAAGAAGCTCAATTTTGTAGTATGAGATACTACCTTGCGACACTTTTTTGGTGGAACAATAGTCGGAACTACCTCTGGTATTCTGTAGATATGACCCCCTAGAGAAACAATGACACTACGGGGTCGACACTCATAAACAGCATGGCGTCTCCACATATATGGTTGGCCCAAGAGAACATCACATACATCCAGTGGGGAAAAATCAAACAATACCTCATCCTTGAAGGGTTGGATGCCGTATGATAATCGACATTGTTGGCTGACACAGAGATCTTGTCCTTGGCGAAGCCACCCGATGTTGTATGGCTGTGGGTGTGGTGTTGTTGACAATCCCAACTGTTTGATGACCTCTGCTGAGATGAGGTTCTTCTAGCTTCCGCTATCAACAATAAAATGCAGCGGGGTCCCCTTCACCCACATCTGTGAATGAAAAAGGCACTCCCCCTCTTCAGGATCTGTTGGTTTTTCTAGTTGAATTGTTGTGATCGCGACAATAGCAGTGAGGTCTACGTCAATGATCTGTCCTTTACCAGTATTTTCATAATCAAATTCTGAATCAGGGTTCAATTCCTTGCCTTTGATCTCGACCACCAATGACTATTTTGAGCGACATTCATCGGTGTTGTGCCAGGGGATTTTGTGTAAATCACACCATTTTTCGATGTCCTTCTTTGTCTTCCCGTGACGCTTCTTTTCCTATGGCTTGGACTGGTTTTTGGGAGACTATTTGTTAGGGCCGTCTTTTTCATACTTTAGTTGTTGCAGGTTTGTAGACACGAACTCTTGTTTGTTCTGGTGCTTAAATTTCTACTCGATTTTAACGGCATATCGATAATCAACACCGAGTGATGAGATGTCCAGAAAATCCATTTAATTTTGGATGTATCTGTGTAGAGCCCCACGGTATTTCAGAACCAAATTTCGTTTAAAGTCTTTGATACCTAGCTTGGTGCAAAAGGTATGGAAGGTATCGGTGAACTCCAGAACTGCTTGGCCCCTCTCTTTCCACAGTGTGGTCCATCTCATGTACTGGTCCTCGTAGTTGCCAACAGGGTAATATTGTTCCTTTACCGCATCCACAAAAAAATCCCAAGTGGGATCTGCCCCATATATTCTAGACTCTTCTGTGGAACTTTGCTCCTAGCAAGTTTCCCACCAATGTTTGACATGGGGGAGAGCTTTAAGGAGTGCAAAGGTGATCTTTTCCCTGTCGGAAAAATAGTGAACAGAGAAATAATCGTCTAGCAGATTTAACCATTTGTCTAGGGCATTCACATCTATCTGTCCTTAAAATACAATAATATCAAAATTAACTTGTACCTTGAAAGACGAGGTGCCTCCAAAGTGGTCGTTTGATGAAGATGCGCCTGTTGCTATCGACAGGCATTGAAGGACGTGGGAAAAATTCTCCATCATTTCATCCCTCTGTCGCGTGAGAGCTTGCTCAAGCAACAGACTGATAGGATCGTCTGCTCCATCGTTTTTATTTTATTCCGCTATTGATGGTTTCTTGGGTGTGCGAGAGCGATTGTCCTCAAGAGAGACAAGCTCGAGACCCAACTTTCTATACTCGGACCTCATCGGGGACATGCACTGAAAAACGATCAAGAGCAACCTGCTCTGATACCACTGATCCAGATTTATTTTCGGCACAAAATGAGAGTGGAGATATAATAAAGAAATGCACAGAGATATCACAGATATTCAATAATATAACATAAATGTATCAGAGATGAAACCATAAACACAGATATACAATAATACACGATTTCTATTAATGAAAGAAATGTACAAAGACTGTAAAAATACAGAGTGAAAGACTCGCTAGAATGGTGGCAGCTTATCTCTGAGAAGATATGTGACGACTATGCTCATTCGCAAAAAGATGATTACAATGAGGTTCTGAAGGCCTTTTTAAAATAAGAAGGAATGCCAAAAACCCTAGACATCCAAAAACCTAACCCTTGAAGATGAAGTGCCAAAAGTCATTTGGGCCCTGTTTGGGTAAGTTAGTACATCAACTTCTCGGGGTCGTAACTTTTGCATACGATCTCTGTTTTAGGCGTATGATAGCTCGTTGGAAAGGTATCGTCAAGGAGATTCATTTTAGGTGCAATATTTAAGGAACTTACATATTACAAACATGTTTCCCCAAAAAACATCGTTTAGGGCCTCAAAATGGTCTCGGAAGTTAAAACCTGCTAAAAATAGTAAATTACCAAAATTGCCAGAAAACTGTTTTGAGCCAATTGGAAAAGGTGGGTGGCCACCGATATCCACCTGGATCATCAACGTCCCCCTTCTATCCATTTATCCCTATACAATCCTTTCCCTTTTCCCAAAGGGATCAGTTGGTTGTGAGAGGCAACATGGGAATGATGCACTTCGAGCAATAGTAAGAGGAGCCCAGACTAGGTTCATGGAGTGTCAACCGATGAAGGTTGTAATATTTGTAATCTTCATATGAATAAAAGAGTTATTTTCCTATCACAATACATTATGTCTTTTTGCTTAATGGATTAATGCATTTGAGTTTATATCTAACAATGATATTGATAAGTAGAGATTGTATATTTGTAGCATTGTTTGCCTAAGTGTTCTTGCAGGTCAGCTTTGGGAGGAGACCAACAACCGAGGAAGCTACAAAGGTGAAGGAGGTCTACATAGAACGTTAGGACCAAAGCTACAACTTCTGACCTTCTTTCCTCTCTCTCTCTCTCTTTTCATCCAATATAGATCGTTTGGGGTAGTTTAGGAATAGAACTATCTTTTAAGAGAGATGAATGCTCTACCTGTACTTCGACCCGATATAGTAATAGGGGGATTTTCCCCGCTAGCAGAATTGGCGACTCCACTGGGGAGTCTCTCTAGGGTCCTAGTGGGATATCTTGGTGAGATTTGATTTTCAGTTTCTTTCTGAGTTTTCTGAGTGTTCTGAGTCAGTTTGGGTCTCTGGTCACCTTCCAGGTGCCTACCATCTTCCCTTGCCGAAGTTGTCTGTCCAAAACTTTTATTTTTTGAAAATTTATAGAGGTGTACGCGCCCTGTTCTCTATACAACACCCGTACATACGCGATCTGCATTATATAAAACACGTGTGCATACACATGTTGGTTGTGCATAACATGCGTCTCTGTTATTTTGGAGCATTTTTTCAAAAGATTTTCCTTTTCCTATTGGAAAATTGTGGTTCCCAGTTCTTCCTGAGTTCCAAAAGCTTCTTTTGTTTGGGGTTTAGACAATTTGCATGCTTAGATCGTTTATGAAATAATAGAAAGAAATCCTCTTGTCTCTCTATGTTTCCAAGCATTTTTGGCTTATTCTGCAGTTTCTTTTAACATCTTTTGTTAGTTCTACTTTGATTGGAAGAAAATAATAAAAAAAAAACCTAGTTTTTTAGGTCTCTTTCTTTCTTTGCATTATTATTTGAAAAAGAAAAAAGGAATTAACATAGGGTTGTGTTTTCTTCTCATCTTGAAAGCATTTCAAAAGAAAAATAAGAAAGAAAATCCTTTCATTTGCTCTTTTGTTTCACTCAAAAGTTGCATTGTGCATTTTGCATGGAAAGGAAAAAATATTACATCTTTATGTTTGAAGGATTGTTCATGCATTTTTCTTTCTTGAAACTCTTTTTCATTTGAAGGATTAGTGTAAAGTTTTCTTTGCCAGTGTTCTAATAAGTTTTGTTTTTGCAAGAGTCTGATACGAAATAAGTTGCACTTCCATTCCTTGAGTAAGAAAATCCCTTAAAATGAACTTGCTAATCTAAAATTTATTAGTAACACTTTTTCTAGGGTTCACCAATAGCTTAGGCTAGGGCCTTGGATTAGGTAAGGAGAGGTAAACTCTCTAAGGCCAACCAAAACTTAACTTAGGTGTCTGTGCTAGGGTGTGAAAAATACACTTTGTAATTACTCAATCCGTTAATCTCCTCTCACATAGGAGTCAAACACGAGGCCGCGTGGAGGATGGAGACCGAGATATCGACTCATAATATTGACAAAGCATTTGGGAAAGTGTGTATTGGGGGTGAATCCTGTAGCGTTACTGGCCCAACTTGTGTTAGACCTCTGAGACACTTGGATCTGTCCAAGGTACTCTAAAAGTGATTATGGCCCTGTTGTGTTTCAGGCCTCAGAAGGATATTCGAGTTTAGTTACCCTACCCATACACTTGCCCGACTGTCGACTATACCTCTATGGTTGTTGATTACAAGTTGGTGGCCTAGTTTCCATTATATAGGTTGACACACTGGTGATTGTGAGGAGTGTATCATGGTACCTGAGGCAAACTCTGTATTCTCTGGGCGACACCTGAAGGGACCGTCAGTCAGAGGTCTAGATAACTACTTCTCCTGACTAGTCGTTTTCCTTTGTGAATGCTTTGGACGATCATGACTTCATCTCCCTGGGTCAGAAGCATTCAAAAGGGTAGTTTGTTTGGTTTGTATCTTTTTAGGCTTTTCTTCTTAGTGGTGTGCTTTGTAATCCCTAATTTTCCATACAGATTTATTCGGTCATTACTTTGGGTCTCTAACCTAAGGTGGTACACTGCCCACTCCGCTGATCACGAGGAACTTTTGGTCTTCCGCTTAGAAATGTGGAGTCACCTCTTTATAGGCATTATTTTTTATACCACTGGTTCTCTAGAGTCAGTGTGTGAGAATTTTACGGACTTGAACGATCATGCAAGGGAAGAACTTGTGCATAATATATTCATGGCAGAAGTTCCTAACGATACCAACCAAGGAACCCCTTCACAAGGGGATTCTTGTGCTTTTCCTTTCTTCGAAAACATTGGTGTCCCTTTGATGGCCACTTTGTATACTCCTAGGTTGAATGTGGGACTACCGATTTGGATGGGTACCGTTCCAAATGTCTCGAATGCTCTTGATGCTTCTCAATTAAGCACCTTATATCATGGGCATTATGTTGTTGGTCCTTTGTCAACAAAGTCTTATCCTCCTCCTTCTACCTTCTCTGGTGAAAATATAACTACTAGTAAACGAAAGTCTAAACGAAATAGAAAGAGGAAGAATAGGAAGAATAAATCACCAACCTCTGCTAGTCATGTTGGTGATAGGTCCTCAACCTCTGCAAGTCATGTTGAAGACCAACAATATTCCTTTGCAAGTCATGTTGGGGTTAAAAGTCCAGTCACTTCTAGTCATATTAGCAATAGGTCTGTAGCCCCTGCGAGTCATGTTATCGACCAATCACTAACCTCTACAAGTCATATTGGAGATGTGCAACCAACCACTGCAAGTCATGTTGGGGGCACGAGTATCATCAATGCAAGTCATATGAGTGATATGTCGACAACCTCTACGAGTCATGTTGAGGACAATCAACAAATCACTGCTAGTCATGCTGGGGGCATTGATTATGTGAGAAACCTAGATGGATAGGATGTAGGCCGAAGTTCCCTTGTAGGCTTTGCAAGGGAGATCACCTTACTCATTTATGCCCTGACCTTCCAGAGGCACGAAGATTGTGGTCCCTGTTTGCAAGCTCTTCTGATTCTAAGTCTTTTGAGGTTTCCTCACAGCCTATTCATCCATTGGTTAATGAAGTGGTCGTGCCGATGCAATCTTCGTCCGATCCCACTCCTCTTTTTGGGGGTGATGCGCCTTTAGACCATGTTGTCTTGAAACCTATTCAACAAGTGGTTGAGAAAGTGGCCATGTCGATGAAATATTCGGTTGATACCACTCCTCTTTTGGGGGGAGATGCACCTTTAGACCATGTTGTCTCGCAGCCTATTCGACCAGTGGTTGAGGAAGTGACCATGCCAATGCAATCTTCGGCTGATCCCACTCTTCTCTTGGAGAGTGTTGAGTCTACCAAAGTGGTCATGTCGATGCAATATTTGGATGATCCCACTCTTCTCTTGGAGAGTGATGTGTCTACCGACTATGTTTTTAGCATTTCTAGTTCAGTACTTGTAGAACAAGGTGGCATTCTTCTCACTTTGAGCAAACCCCCTCCAAGTCCTAGGATGGTTTCCTTTGATTGGAATGACCTTGTTGAGTCTCGTCTTCCTTCTTCCACACCCTTTCAAATAAGGGTTGAAGTTAATTCAAAAAACATTTATCGATGTATCGTGGATGAAGGAGCCTTCACAAGTATTTTATCCTTCTCAGCTTGGCGAGCTTTGGGTTCTCCCGAGCTTGTGTCTGCTTCGTATGAACTGTTGTCTTTTGACAGACGTTCTAGTGAGTATTTGGGGATTCTTCCTCAGTTTCCTATCTCGTTAGGTGGGAAGATTGTTCTTGTTGATGTTATAGTGGTGCAAGGCCTGTTAGATTTCAATATGCTTCTCGGGCATGATTATGTATATGCTATGAATGCTATGGTGTCTACACTCTTTCGGGTGATGCATTTCCCTCACAATGGAAGCATTGTCACTATCGACTAGCTGAGATCTGATAATCACCATCCTAATTCGATGTTAGTTCATGCTACCCCTTTATATGTTCCTAGTATCCATGTAGACTCTACCCTACCATAGGTTAATTATGTGGTGTCTTATCCTCGGTGTTCAATTACTCCTGAGAAGGAACTTGTTCACTCATGTTTTCATTCTCGAGACTTGGTCTCAACAATTGATCCATTGGTTTATGCAATGGGGGCATGGGAGCTCTTGCTTCCACCTCTTGGTCTGAGTGATTTTGAGTTTCCTTTTGAGTCTGATCTCGCTTTTTGTAGATCCTCAAGTGCTTGTGCTTGTGATTCTTCGCTGATAGACTCTGTCGGTCCTAGCCAGAATCTCCATCGTCATATGGAATATGGTTATTTTTCTTTGCCCTTTGGGACTATCAACCCTCCTCGTTCACGTGATTTCTCAGATATTGAATTTCCTTCATATGAGGCTATCCTTGAAGTCATGACTATAGTTTCTATACCGTGGGAAGACTTACACCTTGATTTGAGTTTTATTCCCTTTTGGGATACTTTCCAGGTTGACTATCGAAGAGACTCTTGGTCAGAGCCTAATAACGATCTCTACTTGAACTAGTATCATACATGAGCTGTAAGGTTGTGCGATACCTCTTACATATGGTACAGTGGAGGTTTGTTGTTTTCAAGTTTTGTATTCAATAACACGTCTTATTTTCCAAAGTTGCTATCTATATTGGATCTATTAACTTATGGATGAGTGTTATTGGCTTTATATGCAGTACTTTGGAGACATTTTTCTTTGAATTTTGTTCATTGTATCGATCCATTCTAATAGGTATTGACCTCAAAACTGGAATATAGGTTAGATTCTTATCTACTTGCATTTTTTCATTATCCGTTTCTTGGTTCTTTTGGCCTTAGGACTGACCCCACTGAATTGTGACACTAACCTTCCTTATTGATACGTGTGTCATACTTTATGTGGTAGAGCCTTCCTTCCATGGGAACCCTAGTTAGAGCCTTGTTTTCCATTTGGTGCCCATGTCGAAGTACTTCATGGGCACTAGAGTCCCTATTATTCCCACCATGATTATGTATTGAATCCCCATTCTTATTTATAGTCATCATTCTTGGATTTACCCACGAGACTCCCTAATGAGCATGGTTTGTTATCTTTCAAGCTCGCTTAAATTTTGAAAGCAACATCCAACGAGAGTTCATTTATTCTTTTCTATCTCGTCTAGATTACTTGAGAAAAGAAGTCCCCCCAGAGTCTTCTTTAAGCCCTTTTCAGAGTCTCTAAAATTGAAAATATTTCTGAGTGATCTTTATGCTCTTCACGCTCTCCAAACTAAAATTTGAAGGCACATCTGTTCGACGATAGTTTACCCCTTTTTCGGCCCATACATTTAATTTATGAATACAAGTATGCCCTAGGAGCTTCGGTTTGCTAGGAGAGTATTCTCAGGCGTAAGTTTAACCCTTTTTCAAGCGCGAGGGACTAAATTTTCGAAAAAGGGACATTATCCTTGGTTTTGGTTTATCTCTTTTTCGGGACTTGGAGATTACTTACGAAAAAGGAACCCCCTCGAAGTCGATATTTAATCTCTTTTCAGACTCCCTAAATATGAAAATATCACCGAGTGACCCTGTTCCTTTCACACTCGTTAAATTGGTCCAGAAAAAACATCTACTTGGCATGAGTTTAACCCTTTTTCTAGCCAGTATATTATTCAAGAAAAAGGTACGCCTTGAGAGACTTGTCTCACCGGGAGAGTTCTCCTAAGTTATATTTTATACTTTTTTGGGCTGAGGAGACTAAACCTAGAAAAATGTTGTGAGTCCATAGTTAAGCTCTTGTCAGACTTCTTAAAATTGAAGAGACATCCTATCAGTACAAGTTTAACCCTTTTTCGAACCGACTGGACTAGTTATGAAAAAGGAACTCCCTGGAGTATTCTTTTAACATTTTTCAAACTCTTTAAACATGAAAAACCACCTAGATTACCTTCTATGGGCTCGTAAAACTTAACATGGAAGAAGTCTTGTTGTGTCCTGCTTAATCACGTCGCATGTCTCATCCTTGCATATTTGGTCTAATTCCGGCTCCATGTTTCTATTCAATTGAACCTTCAAAGCATTCCTTAAACACAAGCCTTGCAGCACTTTTTCCCTTGCGATCTAACACCTTGAACCATGGAGGAATTTTCCTGAGTGTCCTTATCCTGCACATGTCTCCTTGCACTGAGCATCAATATGTGCGATGTGCTTGGAACTAGTTTGCTTGCCTGCGACACTCATTCCTCCTTTGTAACATAACATTCTTTTATTCCTTTTCAAGCTCGTTAAAAATTTGAAAAAGACAAAAAAATCAAATATTCCAAAAAGAGGGGACATGGATATACACTCTTTTTTCGGCAACAAGATAGTCGCCCTAGGAAAAGCACATCTTCCGTTTGTTCGTGAAGCATTGGGATCTAGTATGACCTTATAAAGTTGTTCTCGTTACATAGAGCTGTGTCCTCCTCCATTTGGTTACTCTTCCAAACATATGGAGAGTTTGTGGTGCCTCCTGTTTCACAAAATTATGTCAAATTTTTAGCTATCTGAGTTTCATCATTTTGTCATGCTTTTGTCCAATGGAATTTTTATCCAACTTGAGTCTGCTATTCTGCAATTTGTCTCTTTATTTTCATGAGTCGACTATTCTGCAATTTGTCTCTTTATTTTCATGAGTCAGCCATCCCGAGAGTCTAGTCAAGTTTGTCGTCGAAATCGATGAAGTTCTATGCCTGATGATTGATATCCTCCAGTCTTTCCCCGACAACATGTCGAAGACCTCAAGGTAGTGTGTCTTACACTCCCATTGTACTCCTACCTGATTTTTGAAGATCTTGAAGTTATTGCTCGAGCTATGAAGTCCTCATCTCTGGTGGTAGGCGTCAATGCTTCTTGAAGATGCATATTGTACTTGTATATATTCAAATTATTTTGAGATGTAGATCCGCTGTGTATTACTCATGGATATACTTTATATATACATTTATATGACATGGATCTACAATGTACTTGATTTTCAGCCATGATTAGTTCATCCCGAGCATGGGTATGCCCGCCTTAGAGAGAGTATTATTTTTTTGCAGATGGCACCTCCCGAACTATGGTACCGGGCACTCTTAAGTCTGTGCCGTCCCAATGGTAAAGATATTGTAATTTATTTTGACCATTAGTTTCTATTATGACCTCACACATTAGGGGGCATTTGTTATAGTCCGAAAATTCCCTACCTATGCATACATGGCATTGACCTTTCCACTTACACATTTTTTCCAAATTATTGCCGAGGCTTCCTCTTAAAAAACTATTTTTTGGAGCATGTACATGCCTTGCTGAACTATAGCCCACATACACCCGCTTGCTGCATACTAGACAACCTGCATACATACACAAGCTGCATACTAAACAACCCATGCTTACCTCCAAAAATTGCTAAAAAAAAAAGTTGCAAGGAATTCGACGGAGTTAACAAGCTATCAGAGGTTTCCCAACCATTTTACCCATTGTAGCCCATACCCAAACAAAATAACCATATTTTTGTCATATAAAGGAGGTCTTGGGGTCTCATTCCATCATCAAGAAAGAGAACAAAGAAACTCTGTCGAAATCCTTTCGCCTTCTAGCCCAAGTTTTGCATCCCTTTTTGAGATTTGGCCTCAACATCCCCCCTCTAGCCCTTTCTCCCCATACAATCCTTTCCCTTTTCCCAAAGAGATCAGTTGGTTGTGAGAGTCAACATGGGAATGGTGCACTTGGAGCAGCAGTAAGAGGATCCCAGACCAGGTTTGTGGAGCGTCAGCTGATGAAGGTTGTAATATTTGTAATCTTCATATGAATAAAAGAGTTCTTTTCCTGTCCCAATACATTGTGTCTTTTTGCTTAATTGATTAATGCATTTGATTTTATATCTAACAATGATATTGATAAGTAAAGATTGTATATTTGTAGCATTGTTTGTGTAAGTGTTCTTGCAGGTTAGCTTTGGGAGGAGACCAACAACCTAGGAAGCTACAAAGGTGAAGGAGGTCTACATCGGACGTTAGGACCAAAGGTACAACTTCTGACCTTCTTTCCTCTCTCTCTCTTTTCATCCAATATAGATAGTTTGGGGTAGTTTAGGAATATAACTGTCTTTTAAGGGATATCAATGCTCTGCCTGTACTTTGACCCGGTATAGTAATAGGGGGATTTTCCCCACTAGCATGGATGACTCTAATATGTAGCTATAGGATAAGCATGATAGATATCAAGACATTTTTGAATTTTGAAGGAGCCATTAGACTTGTCAATGTATATTTTGGCATCACTATTGAAATATCAAATATTATGTTTTTTTCTTGGGAAAAAAGTTATATTAGTTGGGGTTAGGGATTAACGTATTAGTACAGGGGTTAATATATTAAGATGTTGTTATTTTGTTGCATACGTGGGTCATTAAGGTGGTATCTTAATCATTAGAATATAATATACACACACTCTCTCCTTCTTCTTTTTTTCATAGAAGCTGGTGGATTTTTGTTCATTAAAAAGGTGTGGTTGAGACCACTGAGTACAAAAAGTGTTCAATATGCCATAACACAATTCCAGCTATGCCAGAGCTTCTATCAGCTAAAATTTTGTCCCCCTACAATATCTTAACCAATAACTAATACTACTACTAGACCGAACAATATATATTCGGCAATAAATGTTTATTATAAAAAATGATAAACAAAACATATTCAAGGTCTTGTAGCTAGATCCTGACCATTGACAACTCCTGTCTTGTACATGTTCTCCATAGGCTCCATAAGGTCATTTAAATCCAAAAGATGCGTTGTCTCTGAAGCTGCCATTCCACCATCACTTTCGTGAGAAAGAGAATTCCCATGAGTTGCATCCCTCTAAGATAGTTGAAGTTGAAGTGATGCCAATTGACTTCTCAGATAGTCAAATTTGTCTTGAAGCTGACCATTTAGTACGCGGCGTTGAACCAAAGTGTGTAAGGCAAATGATGCAGTTGTGCTAAGAGAACTGAACTAGTTGATCATGCATTGTCTTTCCTCAATGTCATTTACCTCCATTTCCTCGTCATGGGACCCATCAATATCCCGATTTTCCATGTTGTGCCAATTACCCAAAATATCCAAGAAATAATTACTATGAGAGCTGAGGAATGAGAATACAAGCGCCACTTTTACAGGATCAAAGAAAACCACAAAACACCCACTAACTTCTTGCAGTAACACACTAGAATTACCAACAGGATTTAGAAAATTGATAGAATGGAGAGAAGGAGCAACCTTCAATATCATAAAATTCACAATAGAAACCCCCAAGAGCCCTTTATCTTACATAAATGAGCCAGGCCCCGAGCTTCCTAATCTAACCAACAATTTGTCCTCCGAGAGACCAAGAAACAAGGTATCTGACAAGGCTTTCTCTTCTCCATAAATAACCATATAATGATTTCCTGGAAGGGTAATAACATCCCTACATACCTTCAAATCCATAGCCTGATAACTTCCCACAATTTGGCCATGCAAATTCAAGGTATTGCTGAGGTCACCTCCTAGTTTTGGCATTCTATTATGTACTTCCCTGTCTGCACCATATTCAACCATAATAACCATGCTCCTCACTTGCTTTAGATCCATTGTATTGGGAACAAATTTGTACTAGGAGCGTACTATCCTTCGATTGTTGCGATTACATCCACGAGCCAAGACAATTTTCCCACAAAACTTGTTCATTTCTCTAATTCTCTTTAAATGCCTGACATGACCCATATTTTCATAATGCATGCGACCTCCATATAAAAGGTAGAGACATTCCATGTGTTCAAGGTGGACCCTACTCCAAGGATAGATCATAACTACATGGGATTAACCACATGCTCTACTCCATCCACCCCCATAAGACCAAGGGATAATCCTATAACCTTGTTCGCCATTGCATCTGCTTCAACATTGTGTTGTCGATAGATATGAAAGAATTGAACCTTGCGACTAAGCAAGGAAATTCTTATACTCTCTACCAAAATTTTCAATCCTATGTCTTTTGGAGAAGAACCATATATAAAATAACGAATTGTATTTTTGGAATTTCCTACTATGTTCAAAACGAAAATTTTCCTCTGCTTTGCCAATTGAATTCCAAGGAGTAGAGCATATGCTTTGGCGTTGTTATTAGAGGTTAGCCCTAAATTCCAATAAAATTCCAATTCTCGATTTCCTCTAGGTTCAAAAAGTACCCCTCCTACACTTGCCTCTCCTACACACTCTCTCCTTTTTGTTATTATGTTTTAGGTTGGTTATTTTTCATTATTTTTTTGTGTTTATATATTTGTGACAATTTTTTTAACAAAAATAAAAGAGAATTAATTTTTTAAACGTGTTTAAATGAAAAAGTACAACCAAAACAAAACAAAATTAAATTAAATTAAAATCAATTAAAAATTTAGAAAAACAAAAGATACATTGGAAGAGGCAACACCCCTTTCCCAATGACTTTTTCACCACAATTCAAGCAACCATAGGTGAAAGAGACTTTACCCTCTTTACCACAATTCAACATAAATAATTTTTTCAAACTTTTTAATTTAATTTATTTTATTTTTATTTTGACATATAAATTGTAATTGTATATTTGTTCTTTAAATTTCAATATTAGTGGTTCACTCAATTTTGAAATATAGATAATAATGACAAACTTTTTTTTTCCCTTGGAAAAAATCGTAAAGTTTTCATTAACAAAAACTTTACATTATGTATAATACATGTTGATGCATGTATTTAGCTCGAAAGCTTGAACAATAAAAAAAACAGATCGACCCTATGGAGAGGGACCAATAATAACAATAGCCCCCAACAAAGACTGACTACATAAACAAGTCCCCATGGGCCTGTTTGTAACCATTTTTCAACCACCTCTCAAATACATAAAAAAGTACACAGATTGGGACTAGAAACAATCCAATTGCACATTAAACAAAAAATAAGTTCTTCTATCTATACCGATCCCTAAGTGGTCGAATTTGTTAGTTGTCTCCTATCTGAGAAGGGTAATAGAATCATCCAATTATACCCAATTTATAAAATTGTTGTTATATATAAAATAATAATAAATACAAAATAAATAATAAAATATAATTTTAACAAGAAACTAAAAGTCATGACCAAAGGTCACGACTCTCCATAAAATTCATAGGGGCCATTATATAATGGGCTCCCGTCATTGTAATATTATTTTACTCATTATCTTATTCAAAATCTTATCTCTCTGAGTTTTACGCTCCATTGGTATCAGAGTTGGTTGCTCCCCCGTATCACAGTCATTTCCCACACCCCCCACATTTTCCACCTCACCTGCAACCCCCCTATTTCCCCCACATTCCCCACACCTTCTCCCTCACCATAGCCCTTCCCAGCATCCCCTAGCTAACCCCATAGTCTGAACCGCAACTCTCCCCACCCTACCGTAACTCTCCCCCTGATACGAAAATATATTTTAAAGACTATGGTTGAGTTTTTAAAACATGAGTTCATTAACCATTTAGGAAATTGATGAAAGAGGAAGGATTAATGATGTAATATAGTAGCCATAATGAAATATATAGATCTGGAAATAAGCACAAGAATCAACAAACCATAACAACAAAAGTTGATAACGGAGTTCGACAATATTGCCTACGTCTTTGGGCCTTTCTATGAGTGGGTGAGGCTTTTTCTTATTTCTCTTCAAAGCTTCAAAAGTACATCATAAAAGTTTCAAATGGATTACAAACTGATCTAGCTGTGTTCTGATAGATCTCAAGAACCCATCAAAACCGAGGGCATTGAAAGCAGATGAATGAAGCTCCCGAAAATGGCCCGCAAAGTTGCTCTCCTCAATGGATTCCCTGCATAAAAATGGATTTTGCTGTCAAATTCCCCAACATTTTCCTATTCTGAACCTCCCTCAGGCTGCCAAGAACCTCTGGTTTATATAGGCTTGAAGTTGGCAACAAACGCCCAACTTCCCCCCAAGATTTGGCCTAAAAAAGGGCTCAAAATCCTCTAAAAATGGCCAAAATCTCTCAAAACTGGCTGAAAAATCAAATAAAATCTTATATTGTAGCTAAAAAACCCACAATTTGACAAAATGCAGGGCGCAACCCCCAAATATCAAGCTCCTAGTCATATGGGCGCCCTCCATGTGGCCTTGGGTTGGTGTTGGCACCCTGACCCCTTCGATTCTGGGTCCTGGTCACATGCACTTGGCCATATGGCCACGCCCCCAAGCTCCACGCGTTTGCTTTGGTTGTTAGGCCCCATGGTCGTAAGCCTTTGGTTACACGGCTTGGTCGACGGGCTAGCCTTGCCGATCGGGTGCTAACCCCACCATTCCACACCAAACCTATAAGGAGTGGGTCATATTACATAGGCATATAGAACTGTGCCGAGGTTGACTGGAGTGGGCCATGCGCCAATACAAATGGTGTGATTACATGCATCGGTCATATGGTAAAGTTTGCATCGGGGGTTGGGGCTAGGCCCCAACCCTTTACTCCACCTAAATTACAATGTTTTCAAATTTAAATATTATATTTAAACTATAGTGGTTAAGAATCAATGTGGGCGGGCTGGTAGCCCGGCCCTGCTAAGTATCTTCCGCCCGGGCCAGAGGTCACGGGTTCGACTCCCATGGAGTCCATAATATTTTACTACAATAACCAATGAAGGGGTGCCACGTGGCACCATACCATTCGCCCATATAAATGCCACGTGTCAAACGATGATTCGTCCACCTGTCAACAACATCTTCCTAGTTAGCATGCCACTCCTCTGCCATGTCACCTGTATGGTCGTACAACCTGTACATTCATTTGCCACGTCAGCACTGTACATACTGTACAGTCAACACAAATTTTGCTTGTTTGGCAAAATGAACAGAACGCGATATCTTTCGCATACGGTGTTTGTTTGATCCTGTTCAAGTTGCGTTGGGTTTGTGTTCGCACCCAATTCTTCATCTGGTGAGAAAATTGAGGGTGCTTGCATGCCCTGTTGGGTCTAGCAGGGTAGGACAACTGTGGGAGGAAAGGTTAGAGGAAACAAAACAAACTACAATCTAGAATCAACTGAAAACAAATTAAAACTGTGAAAAGAAACAACAAACACCAAAAACAAAAGACAGATGTCACCAATGGTTTTAAGCTGGTCTATTGATGAAATCGGAGCACGATGAAGGAAGAGAACTGTGGTTCCTTCTTCCCCCAACGGAAGGCTCTTGAGGCCCTCACACAGTTTGCTTTCCTTACAATGAGAAGAACTGAGTATGGCAGTGAAAGAACTCCCAGTGATGTTGCCGATGTGTTGTCGTTAAAGAATGGGTCCTTAACAATTTGAACAACATAACAATGCTTGAAATTCCTTGCGAAAACAATGTATCTTCATGGATTTTTATAGCAGATCCTCGGGCGATTATGTAACCTATTCAAAGTGTGAGCAGGGACCCTTTTAGGGCTTCCTTAGGTCATTAACCCGTCGACTCTGCAGATTCGGCTTGGATTTGGGAGTCAAATCAGATTGGGAGCCGATCCGTAAGCGGTTGGGAGGCCGACCTATTCAATTAATGCATCGTTTTAGCAGGTGCGTGGGTTTTTGTGCTGACAGCCGCGCGTCGAGCGCGCATGCGCGCATAACACATTTTTGTCCTGCGCATGCGCGCGCGCACCAAACTGCTGTAAAGCACCCTTCAATTTTTGGTTACTTTGTATAGTTTTTGACCCTTCTGGAATGCTGTGAAATTAATTCAGTGCCATGAATGACTTCATTGTTGTTTTGATGATGCGGAGTTCTTGTCGCCATGTGCAGATGAAATTTCAGTGATAACAGATGCCCCCTGATGGATGAGTTTAGGAGGATACGTATAGCCGAAATCCATCAATGTTTCTTCTACTGAGAATGTTGTTGTAAGGGAAAGCAATAGTGGGACCGTTCGGAGCGATCCGTTGGAGAAAAAAGGAACCGATATCTCGACCTTCTGAGAGATGTGCAGAAAAAATATACAACTGTGTACAAACGAGGCGGGCATGCCCCATGCTCG
>ML777032.1:1370967-1389861 GCA_009831015.1 Picea engelmannii | reverse complement strand
TCTGCGGATTCGGCTCGGATTTGGGAGTCAAATCAGATTGGGAGCTGGTCCGTAAGCAGTTGGGAGGCCGACCTATTCAATTAATGCGCTGTTTTAGCAGGTGCGCGGGTTTTTGTGTTGACAGCCGCGCGTTGAGCGCGCATAACATGTTTTTGTCCTGCGCATGTGTGCGCGCACCAAACTGCTGTAAAGCGCCCTTCAATTTTTGGTTACTTTGTATAGTTTTTGACCCTTCTGGAATGCTGTGAAATTAATTCAGTGCCATGAATGACTTCATTGCTGTTTTGATGATGCAGAGTTCTTGTCGCCATGTGCAGACGAAATTTCAGTGATAACAGTTTGTATCGAGGCCTACGCACATGTCCATTTTGAAGCGATTCTGAGCACTTTTATTTTTAGGCCTTCCTGGACCCATTTTGGTTCCGAGATCCAATCTAGATCATGCCTCCACACTAAGACCTTTTGGTCCTCCAAAAGGATACTAATCGGTCATCAATTGCGGGATAGGCCACCCCACTTGTTCTCTGTCTTTAAACTCTGTCCTGTGCACCTGTCTCATCAAGATCAACTGTAAAACAACCATGATAATTGACATCATATTGTTAGCCACTTGTACTATGTCACATCTTACTGAAGGCACTATCACCCATGTTGACAACATTACTAATGATAACATTAGAAATATGACTGCAAATGAGCCAATATGTTTTTAATACTTGCACGGCATTAGCTTATCTTGAAGCAAAGTATGATTGAAATTCCATTCTACAATCATCTCATGTTCTTGTTTAAGATCAATTGCTTGATTTGGGACAATTATAGGTGTGTTTCTTGCATGAGGTGCCTTCCTTAATTGTTCCATTGTTTGAAGAGATTGATTTTCTTTTAAGTGATGAACATGTACAAAATATTCCTTGCCTGCTTTGATTAAGTGATATTGATTGTGTTCTCTGTAGAATATTTCTTTGCAATCATACAAATAAGGACTACCTAAGACCATTCCACATTCATTGAGTGGAACCACATCACACGTTACCTCATCCACAAACTTAGATGAAATTGCAAACTTTAATGTGCATTGCTTTGTTGTGTGCAATTTATGATTATTGTTTATCCATTTAAGTGAGTAAGGTTTATGATGCATCTGAGTGTTTAATCCGAATTGTTAACCACTTCCTCTGAAATCAAGTTAGATTGAGATCCACTATCTATCAATGCGTCGACCTTAGTATGACTCATTATGACCCTTATATGAAACAATTTACTTCTAGAATCAAATCCATCACCAATTTTACTTGTCAAACCAACCACTGTGATTTTAGATTCATCACTTGAATCCAATCCCAAGTCTATTGGTCGTGATGTTGTTGCAACTGTTTGCCTCCCTTTCCTCTCTTTGAACCACTTCGGTCTCTTCTTGAGATGCAATTTCCAACAATGGTCTTCGCCATGCCCTTCTTTATTACAATGCTCGCAAGATATCTTCTCTTCCTTTCTTGCCACTGAATTTGCCTTCTTTCTGTTTGACTTCCTTTTGTCCTCTTTTCTTGAAGATGATTCCCCTAATACACCAACTCCTATTTTCCCTGCCTCGATGTATGTTTCTTGAACATAAACCTCATCAATATTAGTAGGTCCAAGCATGAATACAGTGTTATGAATGTGTGCATGTAAACCTCCTATATACTTCATAAGAGTTTCTTGGGTATGTAAAGGAATGTCTAACATTAACGCCATCTTACAAAATTCATCGGTGTATTCTTGCACTGTTTGTCCCTTTCTTAGTTTATGACCTTTCCATTCAATTAAGGCCTTCTCTTTATAACCCAAAGGACAAAATTGCTTTCTAAGTGCAGAAACAAAATTTTCCATGACGGAAATACATTACCCACTTGTTGCGTGCCATTTTGCAACTTGCTATCCCACCAAATGAGTGTTGTGCTTGCAAGACGAAGTGATGCCAACTTGATTTGAGTTGCCTCATCCTTGATTTGTTGCACACTGCAATAAACCTCCGTCTATCTGACCTAGTTATCAAGCCTCTTTGCATTGAATTCACCATCATACATGGGTAATTCAAATTTCATATTAGTCTTAAGTAAAGGCATATCATTTTTATATTTATGGGAATGTTTTCTTGCGGTGGATTTGGAACTTGAACTTGAAGAAGAAGAAGTTGATGGAGAAGAAGGAGGTGAAGGAGGAGTTTGAGGAGGATCCTCTCCTTATTCACTTTTGACCTTTGAATATTCACCTAGAATCGGTCTCTTCCGTTCCAAGTAATCCTCATATAGAACCTTCACCATCTCCGACATGGCGAAGAAAGTATTTCAAAACTCTTTCTCCTCATGAGAAAGTCCCTCTTCTGATGCCATCTTCTCACTTTGAGAAGTTCTCTTTCTCGATCCAATCTCATGATTCTCTTCAACAAGCTTGCCTTCACCATGATTCAGCCTGTCCCTGGTAAGCATGCAAACTCAATAACCAACCGTCAACTAGCTCTGATACCACTTGATCTGAAAAGATCTTTTAAAGACTATGGTTGAGTTTTTAAAACATGAGTTCATTAACCATTTAGGAAATTGATGAAAGAGGAAGAATTAATGATGTAACATAGCAACCATAATGAAATATACAGATACGGAAATAAGCACAAGAATCAACAAACCATAACAACAAAAGTTGATAACGGAGTTCGGCAATATCGCCTACGTCTCCGGGCCTTTGTCTCAGTGGGTGAGGCTTTTTCTGATTTCTCTTCAAAGCTTCAAAAATACATCATAAAAGTGCCAAATGGATTACAAACTGATCTGGATGTATTCTGCTAGATCTCAAGAACCCATCAAAACTGACGACACTGAAAACATATGAACGAAGCTCCCAAAAATGGCCCGCAAAGTTGCTCTCTTCAGGTTGCCAAGAACCTCTGGTTCATATAGGCTTGAATTTGACAACAAACACCCAACTTCTCCCCAAGATCTGGCCTAAAAAAGGGCTCCAGATCCTCCAAAAATGGCCAAAATCTCTCAAAACTGGCTGAAAAATCAAACAAAATCTTATAGTATAGTTAAAAAACCCACAAATTGACAAAATGCAGGGCGCATCCCCCGAATCCTGGGCTCCTGGTCATATGGGCACCCTCCATGTGGCCCTGGGCTGGTGCTGGCCCCTACAGTTCTAGGTCCTGGTCACATGCGCTTGGCCATATGGCCGCGCCCCCAAGCTCCACGCCCCCGCTTTGTTTGTTAGGATCCCTGGTCGTAAGCCTTTGGTTACACGCCTTGGTCGACGGGCTAGCCTTGTCGTCCGGACACTAACCCCACCATTCTCGCCAAACGTATAAGGAGTGGGTCATGTTACATAGGCATATGGAACTGCGCCAAGGTTGGCTGGAGTGGGCCGCATGCCAATACAAAGGGTGTGGTTACATGCATCAGTCATATTGTAAAGTTTGCATTGGGGGCTGGGGCTAGGCCTCAACCCTTTACTCCGCTCAAATTACAATGTTTTCAAGTTTAAATATTATATTTAAACTATAGTGGTTATGAATCAATGTGGGTGGGCTGGTAGCCTGACCCTGCCAAGTCTCTTCTGCTTGGATAGGAGGTCACGGGTTCGACTCCCGTGGATTCCATAATATTTTTCTACAACAACCAATGAAGGGGTTTCCACATGGCAGCCTAAGACTGGGCCACGTGGCACCATACCATTCGCCCAGATAAATGGCACGTGTCAAACGATGATTCGTCCACCTGTCAACAACATCTTCCAAGTCAGCATGCCACTCCTCTACCACATCACCTGTACAGCCGTACGACCTGTACAGTTAGTTGCCATGTCAGGACTGCACGGACTATACAGTCAACAAAATTTTTGCGTGTTTGGAAAAATGAACAGAACACGATATCTTTCGCATACGGTGTCCGTTTGAGCCTGTTCAAGTTGCGTTGGGTTCATATCGATGATACCTACACACACATCCATTTTGAAGTGATTATGAGCACTTTTGTTTTTAGGCCTTCCTGGACCCATTTTGGTTCCAGGATCCAATTTGGATCACCCCCACTCCCTCGCAACCTTTCCCCACTCCCCTCAACTTGTTCCCACCCCTCCTCCCTCACATCTTCCACCCCTCCCCATTCTCCATAGTTCACGTCTAGCCTCTCCCCGTGACCTATTCCCACCCCCTCTCCCCTCCCCCGCAACCTCCACCCCCTCCCCATTCTCCACAATCTACGTCCGGCCTCATCCCTACTCCCCGCGACTTGTTCCCATCCCCTCTCCCCTCCCCCGCACCCTCCACCCCCTCCCCCGTATCCTCCACCCCCTCCCCATTCTCCCACAGTCCGCATCCCATTCGCCATTCCCATAGTCCGCGTCCCATTCCCTTTCATCATTCAACCACCATACCCCCCCTCTCCCACGCTTCACTCCCATTCGCCCACCATACACTCTCCACTTTGCCGCAACCTCTACTCTCTGCAGCTTGCACACATGCTTCCATGCACTCCCATACTCTAAATAGTCGTACCCCCCATTACACCATTAATTATATAATATAATATAATTATATTTATATATGTAATTAAATTTTCCTTAAATTACAATTATTTAATTCAAATAATTAAAAAGGGATATTCCAAGCAAGATCAAAATTACAGAAAAATACTCACCCCCAAACACTAGAAGGATGTCGGAATTAAAAACTCAAGTGGAAAAAATAGACCAAGAGTGTAAAAGCATTATAAAATCACTCGAAAAGTCAATACAAAAAACTCACGATGAGTTACTAGAAGAAATAAGGCTCAACAATGAGCCACTCAAACAAGAGTTGACCCATAATCTTAAAGAAAAAATTTCAACGGAAGTCGAAATCGAATTACAAAAGGGCATGGATAATTTAAAACAAGATCTTAAAGATGATATTTTTCAAGAACTCGGGGTTAACATACAACGAGGTTTAGGAAACTTTAAACAAGAAATAAATGACAATTTGCAACAAACTCTGATTGTGATGACACAACATCAGGAATAAAATCTTAATGAGCTTTTAAAATTAATAAAAGGCCAAGGGCACCAACAAGCTACCCAACCACAACCAAGTGACTCAAGCACATCTAACACATCACCTCCACCACCATCGCCGCCACCACCTCCCTACAATTCAAATTCCCAACCTATATCACAATATCAACCCTTAATAATTTATCCTCCCAAATCAAAAATTGAACTATCAAAATACAATGGAGGCGATAACCAATGCATGGCTTGGTTTAACAAAACTGGAGAATATTTCCATATATATAATATTAGAACCAATGAAGAAAAGGTCAAATACGCATGCATGTACCTTGAAGGCATCGCATACAATTGGTATCTATGGTGGAAAGGAAGAATTCAATCATATAATTGGAATTCTTTCAAAAATATTTTTTTAAAAAAGATTCCAGGGCATCTCGATTTTTTTTTTTTTTCAAAACTCACCAGACTACAACAAAAAGGCAGCATAGATGAATTTACGCATCAATGGGAAGCTCTCTCCACCTGAGTATTTGGACTATCTGATGATCAATTACTCCAGTATTACATACGTGGTCTCAAACCACATATCCAAGATGAGTTAAGATTACATGAGGTTACTATGGTAGAAATAACGATACGCAAGGCAAAAGCCGCAGAAGAAAAACTAGAAGGCCAATCAAGATTCAACAAGGTTTACTCAAGAAGGAGTGTACCTCAGACTACAGGAAATCAAAAATACATTTCACCCAATCTTTGTGAAGATAAAAGAAGAAGTTTAGAGTCCCAAAGGATAAAAGAAGGAAAATGTAAACGATGTGGAGAGAAATGGGACCCAAGACATAGGTGCCAGATCGAAGATAACTCAAAAAAATTGTACACTTGTGAAGCAGAAAAAGACGACGAATCAAACTCAACATAATCAATAAATGAAGAAATGAAAAATTTCCAAAATGACACCTCAAAGATCATAGAAGACAACACACCAATAAGATCACTTGCAACCATCATAGGCATTACCTAACCACAAACTCTTAAATTAAAAGGACATATCAAAAATGATAATGTCACCATACTAATCGACACTAGAAGTACCCACAATTCCTCGATATCAAGATTGCAAGGAAACTCAAATTATTTGTATATCTTGTCCCAGACATGAAAGTAATGGTTGCAGACGACAAAAAAATTGGAAATGTCAGGAAATGCCATAAGGTGAAACTCCAAATCCAAGATTTCAATATGGAATCAGAACTCTACATCGTCCCTTTGGGATGAGTAGATGTGGTTTTAGGAGTCTAATGGTTACAAACCTTGGGCACATACTCAGTCAGTCATGAGGAACATTTCATACAATTCAAATGGAAAGGGAAAAGTTATAAATTAGATGGTTTTCAATGTCCACAAACATAGGTTGTGTCGTCACAACAAATGAAAAAAATGATCCGAAAAGGAGCAACCACATACTTCATCCAATGCCACATCATAGAAATACTAGAATAAGATCACAATGAATCTAGAACATCACCTGTCCACGATCTAATTCAAAAACATAAGAAGGTATTTAAATACCTTCCCATGGAGTTACCACCTCAAAGAAGAATTGAACATATAATTGAAGTTAAACCAGGATCAAGTCCAATCAAGGTTAGACCATACAGATACCCTCATCACCACAAAAAATAAATAAAAAGATTAATCCAAGACATATTAAAATGTGGTGTCATCATGAAAACCAGAAGTCCATATGCAACTCCAGTAATGTTAGTTCGAAAGAAAGATGGATCTTTTAGATTATGCATAGATTACCAAGGGCTAAACAAAATAATAATTAAAAATAAATTCCCCATCCCGTTTATTGATGAAATGTTGGATGAGCTTCATGGAGCAAGATATTTTTCAAAACTTGATTTAAGATATGGGTACTATCATATTAGAGTTAGACTAGAATATGTAGCCAAGACTACTTTCCAGACACACGAAGGACACTACGAATTCAAGGTGATGCCCTTTGGGCTAACTAATTCCCCTGCCACTTTCCAAGCGACAATGAATGAATTGTTTCACCCATAATTACAGAAACATTTCTTAGTTTTCTTCGATGATATCTTAGTGTACAATAAAACATGGGAGGAGCATTTGAAACATTTAGGTCAAGTGTTATCTCTTCTGTAGGAAAATCAATTCTATGCCAAAATGTCAAAATGTACATTTGGCAAGGAGGAAGTAGAGTAGTTTGGTCACATCATATCCAAAAAATGAGTCAAGGTATACCTTAATAAAATTAGGGCAATCACAGAATGGCGTAAACCCAAAAACATATCCAAGTTAAGAGGATTTCTAGGATTGGCAGGATACTATTGAAGATTCGTCAATAATTATGCTCATTTAACTGCCCTCTAACAAATCTCCTTAAGAAAAAATCCTTCCAATGGAATTTGGAAGAACACAAATGTTTTGAAAACTTAAAAAACATTATGTCCACAACCCTCGTATTAGCAACACCTAACTTCTCCAAACCTTTCATCATCGAAATCAAACAATATGTTTACCAAGATGGAATTGGAGCAATATTGATCCAAGATGGGCACCCAATAGTTTTTGAGAGCAGGAAATTAAATCAAACAAAATGTTTACAATCCACTTACAACAAGGAAATGCTTGCCATCATGCATGCATTAACAAAATGGCACCAATATCTATTGGGAAGTAAGTTCTTGATACACACAGATCATCACAGTCTCCAGTACTTGTTACAACAAAAAACGTTGTCAACCGAACAACAAAAGTGGATAGAAAAAATTGCCACATTTGATATGGAAATTCTACATAAAATAGAAAAAGACAAGATCACAACTGATGCCCTATCATGAAAAGATGAAGAAACACAAGTTTTTGCAATATCAATAGCTATTCCAGATTGGTTGGATGAAATTTGAACTGAGTATGCAAAGAACCCAAATACTTTCTCTATAATCAACAATTTAAATCAATATCCTAAGTTTGAATGGAAAAAATGACATCTTATGGTATAAAGGGAGAATCTACTTAAATACCAACTCAAGATTTAAAGCTAAGGTTCTTCAAGAATCTCATGATTGCCCAGCTGCAGGTCATGTAGGATTTTTCAAAACATACTATAATGCATGAAGATCATTTTTTTGGAAAGGGATGAGTGCAGATATTCAAAAATATGTAGCATAATGTGATCTATGTCAAAGGAACAAGAATGAAAATGTGTCAACCCCCGGGTTACTCCACCCGTTATACATTCCCAACCAAAAATGGGAAGAAATTTCAATGGATTTCATTGAAGGACTACCAATGTCCGACGAAAAAGATAAAATATTAGTAGTAGTAGACATACTAACTAAGTATGGACACTTTATTGGAGTAAGGAAAACAGATTCAACAAAACAAACGACTGAAATATTATGTAAAAATATCTACAAACTACATGGGTTCCCTAAGGTTATCGTCAACGACATAAATGCCAAATTTAAAGGGAATTTTTGGAGAGAATTTTGCAAACAGATTGGAACCTCTCTCAATATGAGCTCAACTTACCACCCTCAAACAGATGGTCAAACAAAAGTCGTCAATAAATGTTTAGAAACCTATCTTCGTTTTTTTTTTATCTCTGACAAACAAAATAAATGGTTTCAATGGTTGCACCGTGCTGAGTGGTGGTATAATTCCACTTATCAAACATCAACTAAAATGACACCTTTCCAAGATCTTTATGGTTACGAACCTCCATCATGGAAGGAGCTGGACTCTAACCACATAAAAGTTGCGTCAATAAAAGATCATTTAGATGAAAATAAGAAAATCCTTCAGTTAGTCAAATAAAACTTAATAGTTGCAAGGAACCAAATGAAGCAACAAGCTAACCAAAACCGAACATAAAGAGAGTTCAAAGTAGGAGACTGGGTATTTGTGAGACTTCAACCTTACAAACAGTTATCCCTTAAACAACATGGGAAGAATAAACTGGCTCCAAAATTTTATGGACCATATCAAATAAATAGAAAAATCGGTCACGTAGCGTACCGGTTGGATTTACAAGATACAATCCGTATCCACAACATCTTTCATGTATCATGTCTAAAGAAAGTCTCGGGGCAAAAACAAAAGGCACACACTATACTTCCTATGTTGGATGAGGAAAAAAGAATCATTTTAGAGCCCGAAGCCATTATCACCACCCAGGAAAAGAGATTACGTTCTCGAGTAATCAAGGAATATCTGATTAAATGGAAAAATATACTGGAAGAAGACGCTGCATGGGAGTCAGAGCACTTTCGCCAGTTACACCCTTCGTTACCATTACTTTGAGGACAAAGAAAATTTTTAAGGGAAGGGAAATGTTATATATAAAATAATAATAAATAAGATAATAAATACAAAATAAATAATAGATTATAATTTAAACAATAAACTAAAAGTCATGACCAAAGGCCATGACTCCATAAAATTCATAGGGGCCATTATATAATGGGCTCCCATCATTGTAATATTCATCCATTGTAAAAACATTTTTTCATTATACATATTTTACTCATTATCTTATTCATAATCTTATCTCTCTAAGGTTTACGCTCCAACTGACATATCAAAACATAAACAATAAGGATAGCCAATACAAAACCGATGTTGTAGAAGAGAACAATTTAACATCTTATGGAGAATTTTCTACCATGTCCAAAGGCTCAATGAAAGGACCATGGAAGTACTCATAATGAGTACCTTCTTTGTCTTCTATAATCATCCATCTACCAAAATCTAGTTGTACACCCTCCTTAGAGAGTTTATCTACCACTTTGTTACGTTCCTTGTAAACATGTTGTAGAGGAGCAAAATCAAGGTGTCCAAAATCCTGAATACTTCTTCAACCAAAGAAAGAAATTGAATATTATGACATTTCTGAGTTTTCCTGGTCCAATTTATAACTATCGTTGAGTTCCCAAATATCTGCAAAGTTTTCACTCCCTTTTCACCCGCAAACAAGAGAAGTAGTTTTAGAGACATTAGTTCAGCATAATTGTTATTCTCGAGTCCCAATCCCATTTTCAATTTAAACGAGTGAGCATCTGATAAATGGACTACTCCTCCTCCACATTGGGCATTGTTATTTTGTGAGGCTCCATGAAAGTAGGCCCAAGGTCTTGAAACATCCACATGTTCTTGTTAAACGAATCTTATAGGTGCAATTAGTTTGTCCTGGGGGAAATAAGAGAGGATGCATATTACTTGAGCTACAATAATATCCATGATGGAGTTTCTATCTTGAAAAATATAAGCATTTCTAGCTAACCAAGCTCCCCAAATAATGAGTAACATAAAGGCCTTGATATTCCAGTTTGTTTTCTTTTCGCTCCATGTCTTCCAAGCCTCCTCCACTGAATGCCCTTTCCAAGAACATTCTTTCCCCATAGATCTGACATATTCTATCCAAATCTGTTTCACAAATGGAAAATAAATAAATAAATGAAGGATTGATTCCTCGTCGTTCTTACATAGGGAGCACCAACCTGGTCCATCGATGTTTTAACGTCTCATTCTATCCCATGTAGGAATATTGTTTTCAATCACATACCACATAAAGAGCCATGCCTTTGAGGGACACTTGAGCTTCCATAAACCCCTCCACCACCATAAGGGTTCTCTGTGATGAAAGTCAATATTTAGATGGATATAATCCAACTTGGGAGTGTAGCTACCATGGGGCGCCTGTTTCCAGACCAATTCATTTTCCCTTTCCAAAATTCATATATGGGCATCTTTGAGTGCTCTGGTGTAAGTTGTCCATTGAACATAGAAATTTTTGTCTAAGTCCGCCTTCCTGTAATCCTTCCATTCCTAGATTCAAATGGTAGTGCGTCCTTGGTTAGCTACCTAGTTGATGTAATATAATCTGTTTACATGTAGCTGTCGTATTAACTCATTAGGTAGAATATGGGAGACCCCACTGTTGGGCCAAGGATTAGTTCCAATTCAGATCTTTGTGCCATTTCCTACTTTCCAAGTAAGACCTTCTTCAACCATCGGGAACGATTTCAAGACTTCTTTCTAGATTATTGAGCAATTCATGGTATCTTTTTCTGCTTTTTTAATCCATTCCTCCATTGTATCCAACTGGATATATTTTTTCATAACAAAATTTGTCCAAAGGTTCTTTGACGTGATCAACTTCCAACTCGATTTTGCCGCCAATGCCTTGGAGAAGAGAAAAATGTTTTTTAAACTCCATCCACCCAACGCTTTGGGGACAACCAACACTTCCCATCTTATCTAAGGTAGTACGATTTGTTCTCGAGTGCCATCCCATAAAGATTTGAAGATGATCCTTCGTATTTTTTCAAGCACTCCCTTAGGTATCCACACCAAAGAAATCCAGTTTATAGGAATTGCTTCCAACAAAGACTTCACTAGTACTAGCCTTCCCACCTTAGAAATCCATCTAAATCTCCATTCTTTTAACCTATTTTCTAATTTTTCCATCATCGAGTACCAATCCTTATTCTTATAGCAATTTGGCTTCAGATGAAAGCCAAGATGTTTTAGAATTACATCCAAATCATTTTGATCATAAGGGAACAAGCTTCTATAATAGATAATCTCAACTTCCTCCATATTATGGATCAATAGGGTAGATTTCCTCTCATTTATCTGCATTCCTATCGCTTGGCCAAAAAGTCCCATAATGTTGATTAGAGAATTTGCATCCCTCCTAGAGACACTGTAGAAAATGAGCACATCCTCCAGAAAGAGTAGATGTGTTATCCTTAATGTGGGGGATATATTTATGCCTTGAAAGTCCCCTCTTCTTTTTGCATCTGTAATAGCCCTGCTCAATCCTTCTACCACTAGAAGAAAAATAAGAGGAGAGAGGGGAAACCCCTGTCTGAGTCCACGTCCAACATGGAAGAACGGGGAGGAAGACCCATTGACAAGGATCACAAAAGAGGCTATTGAAATGTAGCTCATCACCCAATTAGTAAAAGGAACTTAAAACCCAAGATGAGTAAGTAAGAGTCTGATATATAGCCAACTTACCCTATCATATGCCTTGGATAGATCTATTTTTAGCACAAGCCCCTTAATATTCCTCGTTTTCATACTATGTATAGTTTTCTGGGCCACCCCGATGGCTTCATGAATTTGTCTTCTCTCTATAAAACCAAATTTCTCCCTTGATATATTTTCAAAGAGGATAAACTTTATTCTTCTGGCAATAATCTTTGATACCACCTTGTAGATATAATTACACATGGATATTGGTCTTAAATCCTCCAGAGAGCGAGGGTCATCCATCTTAGGGATAAGGGATAAGAAGGTGGTATTGAGCGGGGCATGTATGTTTCCTTCCTTGTGGGACTCCTCCACCAACTTTAAAATATCCAGGCTGATAAGATCATAGAACCCAATAAAAAGTTCAATTGTCCACCCATCTGACCCTGGGATTTTGAACTATGGAGTACCACCTTCAACTCATATTCAGTGACCTCGACCATGAGGGCTTGATTATAATCCTCGTTGAAAAAACTAGGGAAGAAGAGAGCCATTCTTACAATCTCTGCTATGGAGGCCCACTCATCTTTCTTGAACAAATTCTAAAAATGTGCCTTTCGAAGTTGTGCCGTCCCTTCAAAAGAGGACACTTCCTTACCCACACTATCAAGGAGATGCCATATAGTATTTGAGTTTTTTTTTCCTTTTGCAAATGCTTGATTTTTTTTTTTGTGTTTTCATGCCCCCACTACAGCCACAATTCCCTGCTCTTTAGATGCGACATTGCTTCCCTCTCTTCCAATAACGGTCTTCTTCTTTTTTCAAGATTCAACAAAGCTTCTTTAGATTCAAGATTTGTGAAACCCCCTCCTTCAGAATTGTAGGTTTCATGTAGGGTTGTTTCAAAAACCCGTAGTTATTGCTCATCTCATTTGCGTTTTAGTTGAGCCCACTCCATCATAGCCTTTTTAACCCTTTTATAATTTTCTGCAAACCGTACCCCAGCAGGGATACCTTCTCCTTGATCATAGGGTACCTAATTATTCTTGACCATTTCTATGAAATCCTCCTTCTTTAACTAGGCCAGATTAAATTTAAAAGGGTTGGTTGGTTTTTTTACATCTCCTGTTAGGTCCATTAGATTTAGGAGGTGGTCTAACTCACCTCCACTGCCCACCCATTGCCTTATGTGGAGGGGGGTTTCTACTAAAATTTTCAGATACCAGAAATAAATCAATCCTTTTAGTAATTCGATTTTCTCCAACCCTCTTATTCCTCCAAGTGGGTCTGATCTTTATCAAGGCATCATCAACCATCTTCTTATCACCTAAAATATAGGAAAAAAATCCGTTAAGGGATGGTCTCGCCCTGCCCCCCAATACTCTGCATACCCCATAGAGAATTTCATATCTCCCCCTAAAATAAGGTCATTTCCTTGCATAAAATCCTTGTTTAGGAGGGATTCCCAGAAAGGGAAGCGATCCAAGTTCGACCCATACACATTGATGATTGTAAATTCCATGCCTAAATCCTCTAATAGAACGTTGACCCCAATGCCTAACTCAAAACCCCAAGAACTCTTTAATTTTATTGATCTAGTGTTCCATCCAAGAGCCAATCCCCTAGACCGCCCCCTCCCCAGACCTCCCCCTTGCATCAACACCAATAAAAGTACAATGTTTAAAAATGGACTCCATAGCGGCCATGATGGTTGATTCCTCTCCTAGTGTTTCTTGGAGGAGCATAATGTAGGGATGGTTTGTCTCCACCAACCTCCATAGAGCCAGTTTTTCCAAGGGGCTGGCTACCCCTTTGCAATTGAAAGAGATCAACTTCATATTGGTCTCCTTCTTGGGGCATTCAATGCTCTAAGTGCCCCATAGATAGATAACTTCCGACCTAATACCATGTCCATTAAAGCCCTATTCTTAGGCTTTGAGAGATGGGATATTTACCCCTGTCCTTTTCCCCTATTAGGGATTATCGAGTTTTTCCCCAATCCCTTCCTTCTTCTAGAGGTTTCTCCCCCTGACTTGATAGGCCTATTCCAGAGATGATAGATTATGGCATCGTCCTTCGAACCCTTGGTGGATGCAGTCTCAACAAATACTATAGAAAGGGACTCAAGGAATTTTCTATGTTGTTTTTCTTCATATGAGATATATTTGATATATTATTACAATGATGAGTGTTCCATATATAGGGAACACATGGTGACCATCCATGAAAGGATGCGTCCCTTGAATAATCAATAACTATTTATTATTATCATTTATAATAATCAATAATTATATTATTAATTATTATTCTAAGAGAATGTCTTCCCGATGTTGTCCAAACATCAACACTCCCTCTTAATGAGGGAGACATTCTGCATCATGTCAAGATTGTCTTTGAAGTATACAAACTTCACCATAGACTCATGAAACTTGTATGTTAGTCTTGGGAGACGTCTCTCTCCCACTTGAACTGAGGAGAAACTCTTTCTGCGACTCTCCCTTTTGAGCCAATTGACTCTCTCTGAGATGAGGCTGACTCTAGGTCCGCATGTAATACCATATAACATCTTGAGTCTTTATTATTACTTGTCGAATCACCATGACTAGGACAAAGACCACACCAGGATCTTTCACCACAAGTACACACCTGCGAGTGAATGTTAGCCTGATGCTAACTGACATGTGGAAAGCACTTCAAGCACCTCGAGTCCATATTATTCCTTGTCATGATCAAGGAAGGACTACGTATGGGCCCATTTACCACAAGTGCACCTTTATGATAAACGTATCCTATCTCCCTTGGTCTGCAKCCCAACCTAGGAGAAGTTTTACCCGATGCTGAAACATCAACACTCCCTCTCAGTTAGGGAGGTATCTTTCCATAGTTGTACACAACTACTGTCCACAGACACACAGTCTCCTCCAGTGGTACACAACCACCATAGTAGMAAAAGGTTTGTCACACATGGCACTCCCATGTGGACTTCTAGAGGCTACTCCCTCTAGGAACACTTAGGGTCAACTCCACATAGTGTGTGACRTCAAGAGTCAACTCCCTTGACATGTCCTCTGGTGCTCTCCACATGGGACGTTGGGCTATAAGCCAAAATGCAGTTATCCCTTCTCAAATAAGTGTCCCACTTATACCTTCTCGAATAAGTGTCCTCACAAATCAAATCAACTCAATTCACAAAGGAGTACGATGTGGAGAATGTTTGTCACACATGGCACTAACATGTGGACTTCTAGAGGCTACACCCTCTATAAAAACTAGGTTCATCTCCCATAGTGTGTGATGTCAAGGGTCAACTCCCTTGACTTGTCCTCATGTGCTCTCCACAAGGGACGTGTCCTCGTGTGCTCTCCACAAGGGACGTTGGGATATAAGCCCAAACACACTTATCCCTTCTCAGATAAGTGTCATCACAGATCAACTCAACTTAGTCACAAAGGAGTACGATCTAGAGAATGTCTCAGGAAACTGCAGACATCAACACTCCCTCTTAGCGAGGGAGGCATTCTCTGCCATGCCAAGGTTTTCATAGAAGTACTTGAAATTTGTCTTGGTTTGGTAAGAACATCAACAACCTGCTCATCTGTAAGAAGGTACAACACCAATACTTCTTTCCTCTGCACCATGTCTCGAATGTAATGGTACTTAATCTCAATGTGGTTCGATTTGTCATGAAACACTAGATTCTATGAGATCTTCACACAACTTTGGATATCATAATGAATAATGGTGGAATCCAACACATGTTCGGATAAATTTGCAAGGAGCTTGCGAAGCCACACTACTTCACAGACTGACATACTTAATGCAATTTACTCTACTTCTGCTATGCTCAAAGCCACATAAGTCTGTTTCTTACTACACCAGGAAACCATGGAAGATCCCAAAGTGAAGCAACACTCGAAGGTGATATTTCTGTCCATTGCGCTCCTTGCCCAATCAAAGTCAATATATTCCTGCTATATCATATCAATACTAGAATTATATCTTAGACCATGTCCAACTGTGCCTTGCAGGTATCTCAACACATGCTTCACAACAATCTAGTGTGTCTATCTCGACTGACTCATAAACTGGCTAAGTGCACTCACTGTATAACAAATATTTGGTTTGGTGTTAACTAGATACATCAATGATCCAATCAATTGTCTATACAGAGTCTAATCAATTTCGTCAGAATCGGAGGAAGACACACTTAGTTTCTTCAGATTCGTCACCATTGGTGTAGCCATAGGCTTCAAGTTCAACATCCCAAACTTCTTCAATATCTCAACTGTGTACTTCCCCTGACTCAGGAAGATCTCATCGGTTCTTTGCCACACCTCTAGTCCTAAGAAGTAGTGCATCATACCAAGGTCCTTCATCTCAAACTTAGAGGCCAATTCATACTTGCATTCAACAATAAGGCTCTCTGTACCGGTGAGGAATAAATCATCAACGTAGAGGATCAAAATCAGGGACTCACCATTAACAATCTTGTAGTACAAGTTGGGATCAACAACACTTTTGTTGAAGCCCAAAAATCATCAGGTGTCCATCAATCCTTGCATACCAAGCTCGAGGTGGTTGCTTGATTCCATACAAGGCCTTCTTCAACCTACACACATGAGACTCCTTCTAATGTATCACAAAACCATCTATTTGCTTGATGTATACTTATTCCTCAACATCTCCATTGAGAAAGGTTGTCTTTACATCCATCTGATGTACTCTCTAATCCATGGAGAAAATAATCATCCAGATAGAAGTATATCGAGCAATAGGAGAAAATGTCTCCTCATAATCTATTCCCTCCACCTGAGAGAATCCTCTAGCAACAAATATCGTTTTGTGCCTCTCGATGCTCCCGTCAACTTTTTTTTTATCTCATATATCCATTTGGAAGGCACTACAGACTTCCCCTCAGGTCTCGAAACAATATCCCACACATCATTCTTCATGATGTATTGATACTCCTCCATCATGACATCTCTCCATATTTGATGACTAGTTTCCTCCTCATAATAGGAAGGCTCAAAATGAATGATGTGGCTCATAGTTGTGACATAGCATGAATATCTTTGAGGTACATTTTTCACTTGGAAGGTACCACGAAGAGCTACATATCCTTCTGCCTCCTGCAAAGGCTGACGAGCCCATGTAGGCCTCTTCTGAACTACTACAATATCTCTGGGAACATCAACTAGAGCTACGTGATCAACATGATCAATTGGATCAATTTGATCAATCTCCATGTGAGATCCTTTAGATCTCTTTAAAGGATACCTCCTCCTCAAAGGTAACATCTCTGCTCACCTCAATATGTCTCTGACCAGAGATGTAGATCCAGTATGTCTTCAAAGACTCATTGTATCCCACAATGTACTCTTTCTTCCTGAAGGGTCTAGCTTATCCTTTTCTCTTGGGTACATGAATGCATACTAGACACCCAAATATCCTGAAGTGTCCAATCTCAGGCTTCACTCCGGTGAAGGCCTCCTTGAGCATCATGTTCCTCAAAGTCTTATGAGGACTTTTTTTCTGAACATACACTATAGTCATGGATTCCTTTGCCTAGAGAAACATAGGTAAATGCTGATCATGCTAAGTCATCTGGGACCATACTTGATATATCAAGGTTCCCTCATGAAACCAATGTCTTAGGAAGCTGGAAAACATCAACACTCCCTATGGAGCTGGAGGTGACTCCTTCTCTGTCTCTTCTCCCTCTGACACTGAAGGTAGCTCTTCCTTCTTCTCTAGAGGTAACTCAATCTCTGCTCCCTCTGGATGTAGTACCGCCTCCCTCTCTGGGAATGCCTCTACAGACACTGGAACTGCTGCCATGCCTGCTTCCTCAACATCTCATGGCTCGACTCATGTACTGGGACTGCTACACCTACTCCCTCCGAGTCTCATAATATGTTTTCCTCCTCTACCGAATCTACCATAGTTGTGCTACAATCAATCTTGACTCACTGTATCCATGATCATTGGAACTGTCTCTGCTATCTGGCATGGTCCCGTCTTGGTAGGTACATTACTCCTAGAGACTTCCTATATCTGAGCATCATGTCTGGCAATGTCTCTATTTGATATCATGTTGGAAGGTCTTTCCCTCCATGTCTGCTTCCTGTGACCGTCATTATGGATCCTTCTCATTGCTATTACACGAGACCTTCCCGAAACAAGAAACAAGAACAACAAAAAACATCTCCTAGAGGATATCAATTTATCTTGTGCACAACAATATACAATGACCCTCCAAATAATATATCTTCTACTATGACCAACACACATCCATCATATACTCGATGTCATATGGCTACCAACACATATCCAACATATACTCGATTTCATATGGCTACCGACACACATCCATCATATACTTGATGTCATACGGCTAACCATGTTGATTTTCTAGTGTTAAATTAAACAAACACAATTTTCCACAAGTGGTAATTACTTCCAATGATATACGATATTACTTTAGTAAACACTAGAACATCAGTAAGTAACTCAGAAAATTTGAACTTCTTAGTCTCTTCCTTAGATCACTTATCCCACGTGTGAGAGAGAAAAAATATGTGTGTCTATTGTTGTGTCTTTCAAGTGTCTTTTTATAGTAATATTAGATTGATCCAAAATAGACACGTCTCTTTGAAAAAATAAATTTAAAAATAAATTCAATTTTCTTTCTTATAAGTAGTTGGAGAATACCTCCGTAACTAACCAAAGATTAATTTGGTTATAATCCATCCACATAGCATTTGACTTTGTTAAATTGTTCCTCCATAATTCATGGGATTCTTTGCATAAATATAGGTAGAAGTAAATATGCATTACATTCCTCATATTTAGGTAATTAGA